>NQII01004990.1:0-32735 GCA_002778355.1 Clitarchus hookeri | reverse complement strand
CGTGTCATGTAAATACTGTGTACGCACTTTAAGGTAGGATTGAGCCCAGCGAAAAAAATACACGAAGGAATGCTCTTATATTTTAGTTAAATTCATTACTGCCCCAAACAAATTACAGTTTAAATCAAGTGGTAAAAGAGTGTTACTGTATAAAACTGCCGTAGTTAATTACAGTGCAACTACGATTGGTATAGTAGCGTCCTTAAAAATCGTTCACTTCTGATCTCCATTACTTTCAGTAGTGTAATTGTTGGCATATTGAGTTTGCAATTGTTTTGCAGCTATAATATCTTATGTAACCAATTTCATAATATTTAATAATTTTTCATTGTCAAAGTAAAATTTAAAGTTGACAACTACATATCACAACAGTACTGTAACACGAATCAATAGGATTAAACCAGGGATGCTAAGTTTTCGAAACTTTGTTGAGCTGGTTTCCCTTCCAATGCGATGTCCGAAGAAGCTTTCTTCTGAATCTGGGTGGTTTCTGGAGTATTTCTGCGCTGAGCGCCTACAGTCCTTCTGCTTAGTTGACGATGTTTTTAATGTTTTTGCTTTTCAATTTTACGAGTCTAATAACTCTTAACTATCAACGCTGTAAATATTCTCATCGGTTTTAATATGCTCTTCCGTTTCAGGACGAGGAGTAGAACATTATTACCTAAACTGGCACTTGCGAAGTTCTGCGTATATTTGGTTCAACTATGCACACGAGTTGTAATTGCAGTATACAAGTTACAGCATCTATTCTCGTGCCGGTCGAGTTTGCAGACACGTGTACAAAAGCAAATTTCAGTCTCGTTCGCATCAGTGCCCAACAAGTGAAAAAACACCATTTTCTGATCCATCGTTCTCCGAAATATTTGAGCTGGGTAGTTTGCTCTTTGGACATGCAGCTGAAAAGTTCATGGGCTGTGTGGGAGCAGTTCTGGTTAAACCGATTGTTTTTTCTGTTGAACTGAATAACTTCGTGATGTAGAACTGGTACTGTAAAGTGTTTACCTCTGCTAACAATTTTCAGTATATCTCACAGACAAAAGCTTCTACAATAGCAATAAGACATTCGCTTACAGCCCAAAAGTCCCACTTCTTTAAAAGCTCGCACATGCCAATAATTGTATCTTTAAAATTCCCATAGGCTAATTTTTCTCATAAAAAACAAAGATGGTGTCGCAGCCAGTGAATGTACAAAAACAGAACAAAGACGAAAAACTCGTATCCTGTGAAGTTTTCCGGCAGTTCCTATTGTTATGAAGAGATCAGGCCTTAACTGAACGGCCTGCCTGATCACACCTTCAAACATTAAACCAGGGTACGAGCGTGATTGCAACAGCACCTTGTAAAAGACAGTTGCAGAAATCCCCTCCGCCAGCCAGTAAACGGGGCCGAAATATTAAACAACGCAACCGATATAAGCCAGCGTAACACTGGGAGCGGCGTCTTTTGTCGTCGGCCTAACCAGAGAGAAGACCACTGAAGATGGGTGTGTCTGGCCGTCGTTAACCACCTCGTAGAATCAGCCTCCGGCAACATGAACAAGGTGGGGACTTTCCAATTAGACTGTACTAGTAATGGTGTGAGGTAATTAATAACAGTTAAATTAATTAATTAACATCTTGGTATACAATTTAAAGCTCCCCCGATCCATAGTGATGAAAATAGTTATTGTATAATACTTCATGTTATAACCTCTATCTTATACTGCTGTGCTCTACCGAATCATGACTCATTATGTAACTACCCACATCCACCCTTTCACATATGAATGGCTTAAAATCTCATTCGTAACAATGGTGGAGGCTTGGTTCCTCCCTACCATTCCGCTGCCTTGCATCTACTTCTCTACCATCCACCCTCATTTCAATAAATTCCCCACCCACCTATGCTTATTTCCGTATTAATATTAGCAGAATTTTAGCCACGTCCACTTTAATATTAAGAATTTTAAGTAGCAGTATAATTATAATCATGGCATAATATCTACTTTCAAAATTTATTAGGTTTAAATAATTATTTACCCTTTGCAGCATAATATCTAAACATAAAAAGCAATTATTTGAAACCTAAATAACAAACGTTATTAAAATTTCAAGAATTTTAGTGTTAACCGCAAGTCCCTAGTTGCATATATTTACTTGTAAACAATTTACCTCAGCAATACCTCTCTCTAAATTGAAATTTAGATATAGATCACCTGTGTGCACTGGATTTAGTTAATTGAAATGCAACTATTACCGTGATAGTAATTCATATTCCCATGAGCATTTCCATTTACATTAACTTTCAACTCATGCTAATTTAATAAACTCCATGCAGTATACCATATTGTATGTATTTAGATATTGCTGTGGACAGATAAAGTCAAATTATCTTGTAATACTTTCCCCTCAATCTACCTACTACAGATTTAAGAAACTTCTCATAACATGCATAGAAATAAGATATGCCAGTTAACTACGAGATTTTAGTATTCTGACATAAAGCAACTATCACGTTATTAGTTGGCAAATGGAAGGACGAGGTAACGCGACCCAGTTGCAAAGTGCCGAGACAACACATTCCCGCATCAGCACTTCCTTNAAAAAGCAATTATTTGAAACCTAAATAACAAACGTTATTAAAATTTCAAGAATTTTAGTGTTAACCGCAAGTCCCTTGTTGCATATATTTACTTGTAAACAATTTACCTCAGCAATACCATTCTCTAAATTGAAATTTAGATATAGATCACCTGTGTGCACTGGATTTAGTTAATTGAAATGCAACTATTACCGTGATAGTAATTCATATTCCCATGAGCATTTCCATTTACATTAACTTTCAACTCATGCTAATTTAATAAACTCCATGCAGTATACCATATTGTATGTATTTAGATATTGCTGTGGACAGATAAAGTCAAATTATCTTGTGATACTTTCCCCTCAATCTACCTACTACAGATTTAAGAAACTTCTCATAACATGCATAGAAATAAGATATGCCAGTTAACTACGAGATTTTAGTATTCTGACATAAAGCAAGTATCACGTTATTAGTTAGCAAATGGAAGGACGAGGTAACGCGACCCAGTTGCAAAGTGCCGAGACAACACATTCCCGCATCAGCACTTCCTTGCAGCTCGAGTGCCGCAGTGTTGCGAAACAGCTTGCTAGTGCACATTACGAAAATATTTTTCCACGCCCGCTTTTAAACTTAAGTTTTTTGTTCTAGTTTATTGTTTCTCATATTCCAAATATTTTCAGGTACTTCCCACAAACCAGTTCTATAAGGACACAGGGAGAATTAATTCAGTTGTTTTACCCATTTCTGTGATCCGAGGACTTAGCCAATCCTCGTGGCTTTCGGACGTGCGAGCGACATGCCATGCCAGTCAGCACTGTATTGTTTGATGCACAGACTGCTAAACCTGACGTGAGAAGGAATAATTGTGTTTAATGTCAAGGGTATTTAACGAAATGGGAATAGTGCCCAAGAAGCACCTACTTCGACTGTGTCTATCGTTCATGGTTAACCCACATTCACCCAATTGTAAGTTGTACTTACCCAGGAGGTCAAACCTTTCGTTTCATGTGAGACGCAGAGCAATCTTTGGGCCTCTGGTGAAGTTGTGACCCGACCAGAGGTGCATGTTTTCTGTGCTCTACTGGCCTTGAAAGAGTTCAGGAAGTAGGGNTTTGGGCCTCTGGTGAAGTTGTGACCCGACCAGAGGTGCATGTTTTCTGTGCTCTACTGGCCTTGAAAGAGTTCAGGCAGTAGGGGCGCAATCTGGATGCATTGGATTTTTGCTGTGGGTCCTTTCTCTAACACACAGTACTTTGAAAGTATACCACGAGGGTACTTTTTCTGTTGACCTCCTGGTGTAAGTCATTGAGTGCATATTTCCCCAATCCCCGTATGCTACCCCTTTGTTTGGAAGTAGAAGCGTAATTATTACGTTCTTAATTATTTATGTGTTCTTTTCCTCTCTACTAACATATATTTGCGTAATCAGTGTCATTATGTTCTAGTTATACTATGTGTTGATGTCCCTCGGCCCTGTTAACATGCTATACATTCTTCTCCTCTTCATTACAATCTTATTTTTTTTAATGATCAATGTCATTATATTTTACTTATACTATGTCTGTGTCCAGCGCACTTATTAACATTTTAAAAATTATGAGCTTTATCCGCGCACACAGTTAACTACAATAAATTATTTTCAGAGAAACTAATTTGTATGAAAATAGTTACTAGCATAACCGTCCCGATTTGTAGGCATTAACTAAAAACGGGATGAAAAACAGTAACATAATTATAAAGTTGTAACATAAGTTAGTATTCATATACCGCCCGAGAGAACAATTGACAAAGACAGTTAAGAAATTAATGATCATTAACTCACGTTTAAAAAAAAAAAAAAAGTAGGTTTCCAAGGTCGCACACACCCAGCAATATAATACAACCATAAATATAATAAAACAGGATTAAATCCATAAGTCAATNAATCCCCGTATGCTACGCCTTTGTTTGGAAGTAGAAGCGTAATTATTACGTTCTTAATTATTTATGTGTTCTTTTCTTCTCTACTAACATATATTTGCGTAATCAGTGTCATTATGTTCTAGTTATACTATGTGTTGATGTCCCTCGGCCCTGTTAACATTCTTCTCCTCTTCATTACAATCTTATTTTTTTTAATGATCAATGTCATTATATTTTACTTATACTATGTCTGTGCCCAGCGCACTTATTAACATTTTAAAAATTATGAGCTTTATCCGCGCACACAGTTAACTACAATAAATTATTTTCAGAGAAACTAATTTGTATGAAAATAGTTACTAGCATAACCGTCCCGATTTGTAGGCATTAACTAAGAACGGGATGAAAAACAGTAACATAATTATAAAGTTGTAACATAAGTTAGTATTCATATACCGCCCGAGAGAACAATTGACAAAGACAGTTAAGAAATTAATGATCATTAACTCACGTTTAAAAAAAGAAAAAAAGTAGGCTTCCAAGGTCGCACACACCCAGCAATATAATACAACCATAAATATAATAAAACAGGATTAAATCCATAAGTCAATTAAGTAAATATAAGTCTCATAAAATATTAGAGCCCTATTAGTTTATTTAAGGAAAATTTTTATATAAAATGTTTCGACAAACCGTGAAGGCATTTTGTTAATACATTTCCTTGCAAGTTTCAGATCAACTGTACCGCATGTTCCATGTCAACAGCAACCAGCAGAGATGTCACAACAAACCCTCCTCATATAAAGTTCTTCCGGAGGGCGGCGCAAGCAACGCCCATGAGACCATCTGTCCTGACCTCACGTGCAACAACCTCAGCACCACGCTCACAGCCGTAAGCACTACCGCTTAACCCAGCTCGCGAGTCGTTCGTAAAAATATTTACAGGTAACCAGTGGTTCACATATTTTACATACACCACTTACACCGCAGACTGCAGGTACCTAACACGAACACCTAATACAAACTTTCCTATATTCAAAAGTTCCAACATAACACATATCATAAATCAAATGAAAATTTCATTTTATAGCTCACAGGAGGCCTCCAGTAGGTATCAATGTTTGCACATATATAGTATGACTGAAAAAAAACTTCCAAACTAATTTTTATTTCAACAGAATTTGCAATTTTGTATCCTTACAGCAACACATATTACGTGCACCTAGAATAAAACAATATATATTTCAATGATTGTAACAATATCAGTACAAATGTCTTTAATACTCTCAACTGAATTACTTTTCGAATGGAATAGTGTATTATATACGTAACTTTCATAACATAAAGAAGTCTCACCTTGAAGAATGGCCATAGTAGAAAAAAATATGTCATTAAGAAGTATACTTTGACATAAGTAGTAATGACGATTTTAATTTTGTTTGTGAAATGAAATACATACTCTAAGTAGTTATTCGATTATTATTACTGATACAGTAAAGACAGAAAAGTTCTGTAAAGATTTATTTTTGCTGTTTTTAAATACTACTAGTATATTTTAAAATACATGTCATAACATTGTTAGTATAAGTATCCTTTCCATTTCCCTCTTAGGTATAGAAACGTAGTATAAAATGAGCTGCTATATAATTTTTAAATTTAAGGAAGTTACAACTATTAATTAAATAATATTCTACGTTTTGATACCATCCCATCAGTATCCTACCACAGTGATATCATGTACCATTTCAGTATGTAACATTCTCCTATCACATCACTATTTTTGTCAGTGCTCTAACATGTAGGCTATTTATTTTCTGCAGGTGTATCTTCTGTACAAACAAAACACAACAATAGTTTTAACGGGGAGAGCCGTTAACTTACCAAATTTAAATTCTTTGCATTTTAAAACGTTGTTTTCTATTTTCATTATGATTAATGATTAATATGTTTTCTTAATTCCTTACAAGAATTTATGTAATGAACAATTCACGCCACGTATTACTTAGGGACTCACAAACTCAAGAAAGGCTCACGCATTCGCGTGGAAGACACTTTGAACCCCTAGCGGATTTGAAGTTCAAGGCCCGCAAGGCCACTGAAAACACAGCACAGCGTTTGTACGGCCCACGCTTGACTGAGAAATGCAAGATAACAGCAGTTGGCAGTTCCTTATACCTAACTTATCCGTGTACTATAATCCCTTTCAAAAATGTTCCTATCGTAGCCAAGAGCATTTCAAACCGATCTATATTCCTGCTGCAACAACATGAACCCTGCAACTCCCAGTCATCTACGTAATCCTCATGGACTCTAGGGCGAGATGAGGGCATCTCGCTAGTGAAAATTTGGGATATGTTATGAAGTGATCAGGCCTTGGCTGAACGGCCTGCCTGATCACACCTTCAAACATTAAACCAGGGCACGAGCATGATTGGAACAGCACCTTGTGAAAGACAGTTGCAGAAATCCCCTCCGCCGGCCAGTAAACGGGGCCGAAATATTAAACAACACAACCGATATAGACCAGCGTAACACTGGGAGCGGCGTCTTTTGTCGTCGACCTAACCAGAGAGAAGACCACTGAAGATGGGTGTGTCCGGCCGTCGTTAACCGCCTCCTAGAATCAGCCTCCGGCAACATGAACAAGGAGGGGACTTTCCAATTAGACTGTACTAGTAATGGTGTGAGGTAATTAATAACAGTTAAATTAATTAATTAACATCTTGGTATACCATTTAAAGTTCCCCTATCAATACTCATGTAAATAGTTATTGTATAATCCTTAATGTAATACACTCCATATTATACTGCAGTTATCTACCTCATCATAACTCATTATTTAGGTACCAACATCCACCCTTTCACGTATGAATGTCTTAATAGCTAATTCGCAACACTGTGCAATGCGTTCGTAAATGTCGGACAGTTTCACAAATATATCGTTTTCTCTTGGCACATATTCATGAAAAGCTACGCTTCAATTTTGATGTAATTTAAGATAACGAAATTCGTACATATGTTTTGTGTGTATTCATTAAAACACGATGAAGACTATTTTAACTCAAAAATTATGTATGCAGTGTCATTAGGCTGCCAGCGTTCTCGTGGTGACAGGCCAGCTCTGACACTTCTGTCGTCTCTTCAATTGTTCTTATGCATTTACCTTTGACGGACAAGAATAATGGCTTCCCTTCCAACACACCTCGTAGTAAGGGCGACTGTCAGGCTTCTCTTAGGAAAACAGAAATACTTTCTTGAAAGAAAATAGATCCACCACCTCACCTGAAATACCCATTTGATGTCACTGAAGAGATTTCTCAAATTATCCTCGGAATCTGCTAATTATTTAAATTTTTTTCCGGTATTCGTAAAATAACTACATGTATTCGAGAGCTAGCCGCTTTAATATTATCTCTGTCACTTCGTAAAATATAAAACTATTTGGTATTTTAATTTTTCTTAGGAGATACATTCTATAGAAAACAGACGCACAACAAATAAGAAAGTTGTTTTGAGAAGGTACATAAATCCAAATTCCTGATGAGTTTGCTTTTATTTGTTGTTCTTGGATAACCACTAGCATCAAAAACTCCTGTGGTAGTGGATCCTCTGAATATGAAAATATATTTATCTTGTTTCCCGTCAGTTTTGTGCAATAAAGGCCAAAAGGGTGAAAAAGGAAATATTGAGATTTCATCTTAGAGTTTTGCTGTCAAAACGTTTTTCTGGGAACGGAATATATATTCTGCAGTAGTTTTGTTAAGGATCAAAAAAATACCACGCACAGCCTATAGAAGCTGCATGAATCAATATAATAACCACCTAAGGAGTACAGCGATACTATTGTTCAGTAATCACTGACTGATAATATTTCAAATATGAAGGTTGGACAGGAGGGAAGGCGAAGGGTGACGTCATATCGAAAATATGATCACTATAGAAAGAGGTTTACGAAGCACTACTGACGTAGTTGGTTTCGATGTACTCACTCACGCGACTTCAATATAGCAGCATGTTGTTTAGCTTAAAGTGTAGCAAACACGTTTAATTACAATTTTGGTTATGGCACTATTATTGACCAAAGTTTTTAAACATTCACATTACAATATGGACATACGCAAGCAAAGATTGATAAAACTTGCCATTTGGCTTTTTATTCATGTATGCTGTGATTAACTGTAACAAAACTACTTATTTATTAATTTCGTTGCCGCATTGTGATATTCGTAATCAGCGGTATTGAAATAACCAAATTAAAAAATATCGGTTTAATGTTCGAGTTGAACCAACAGAGGTGTTTGGCTCATAGACTAGTACCAGGAATTATGTGGCTGTCAAAGCTGCAACGGTTTAGTTTTGACGTGCCTACTCTACTCACGCGTGCTTCAACATAGAAGTAAGTATTTTGTTTGTCTTAATATATAGCAAATAAAGTTTACTTACTGTAAACAACATTTATTATAAAAACTTTTTGATTACTATTCAAACTATTTCAGTTATCACGTTACAACATGGGCGTTTGTAAAGAAGTATTGATAACCTATTTCCACTTTCTGAGTAGTTAATGTTTGCTATTATCAGCTATGATACAATATATACATATAGTAATTATGCTATTCGAAACGGACAAAATTTTTTTACGCAATTAAAAAATATTTAGTACAAAAGAAATTAAATAAATTTCAAGATAAAGGATATGACACCTGAGCAGCCATCTTCGAACTCTATTTTCAGGCAGGAAGCTACCGTTTTCGATGTTCCGGTTCCGTGATATTCGTGTTCATTGGTATCGAATTGACAAAATATGAAAGGCTCAGCTTTAAATCCGGGTTGTGTCCATGTTTCTCAGNGTGGCTGTCAAAGCTGCAACGGTTTAGTTTTGACGTGCCTACTCTACTCACGCGTGCTTCAACATAGAAGTATTTTGTTTGTCTTAATATATAGCAAATAAAGTTTACTTACTGTAAACAACATTTATTATAAAAACTTTTTGATTACTATTAAAACTATTTCAGTTATCACGTTACAACATGGGCGTTTGTAAAGAAGTATTGATAACCTATTTCCACTTTCTGAGTAATTCATGTTTGCTATTATCAGCTATGATACAATATATACATATAGTAATTATGCTATTCGAAACGGACAAAATTTTTTTACGCAATTAAAAAATATTTAGTACAAAAGAAATTAAATAAATTTCAAGATAAAGGATATGACACCTGAGCAGCCATCTTCGAACTCTATTTTCCGGCAGGAAGCTACCGTTTTCGATGTTCCGGTTCCGTGATATTCGTGTTCATTGGTATCGAATTGACACAATATGAAAGGCTCAGCTTTAAATTCGGGTTGTGTCCATTTTTCTCAAATCGAGGGTCTGGCTCACGGGCTATTTAAGGTTGAAGGAAGATGGGTAATCAATTATGAGTAAAATATGTGCTGTGCACATTGCTTGACGTTGTTGGCAGCCTCATGCAATAAGACACTAATACTGTGACGTGCACTGTGTACCTTGATAGTGTCGCGCTGATAGGAATGCCACACCTTGATTCCACGTAGAGAGGTACCACTTCCTTTGTGACGTCACGTCCAATTTTTCAAAATCCTGGATTACCGCAATTGAAAGAAATGACAATGTTGTTCTGGGTGAGCCGTATTTCTAACAGTGTCGTTCATCGTTGATGGGTCAGCGTTAAGTCGCACGAGTTCAGTAGACGCCCAGAATAATTTGACCACCCATATATTTTGCACTGTAACCACTTTCGTATATCTATCTAGACTGGGTTAGGTTAGGTTTATATTTTAAAAGTTACAGTTTGTGTTTTACAGGACAAGGCTATACAAAAAGAGGCTAAGGACCATAATCCCTACAAGATTTCAGCGAGCTAAAAATCACCTGAGTAGATAGGTTATGCCAATACGATGACAAGAGCTGTGAGCTGAGGCGCTGCCGCCATCTTGAATCCGCAATTTTGGATGGTCCAAGAGCCTCCATCTTGTTTCCATATGATATCTTGTTTTCGCCCACCATTTTGTTTCTGCCATCCCCCATCTGCTTCAACATCTTGTTTCCACTTGTCTTTTGTTTAGATTGGCTGTCGCTAGGGGGGCACAAATCATTCAACCACCATTTTTGTTTATGGGGATGGTAGCTATAATGTGCTGGTGTCGCTCTCGCTCGGTCACCATGTAGGTTCTAGAGTTAGCCACTAGGTTCGCTGCTTTTTATTTAGTTTTCGCAGAACTCAAAACATTGTCTGGAGGAGTGCAGGTTCGAATTGCCAACCATTGGATCGGCATGCAGACGCGTTAGAACACTCGGCTATCGGGACATGTTCTGAGACAAGGGTTTTAAATAAGTGATAGCATTTGTGTGCAGGGGATGAATAAAAATTTAGTCGTGATTATTCTAATGCATGGTAATATTTTTCTTTAATAAGTGTTTTTGACCATGCGAGACTTATGTAGACCAGCAAATAAGATTGTTTTCAAATAGCCATGGACATACAATAATAATTGTTGCATATAATCATAGACATACAATAATAATTTTTTAATATAGAGTGGAGTCTCGGTTAACCGTCACCCTTTTAACCGTCAGTTTCTGTTAACCATCAGTAAACTGACACGACAAGTAAAATAATAAAATTGGATACACAAAACTATCTCAATAAACTAAAAATGAAATGACTCTTTCTCGCTTCATATTATATCAAATTAAGCACATTATTGAGTTGAACAATACATATACTGTTCTGTAATACATATACCCAATAAAAATACATTCTGTGCGGTGCGGAATGCGAATGACTCACGTTTATTGTTTATGTACAACCTACTTATGTACTTCGTAGAATCGTTCCATCTTCCTCACTACTCTACCGGAATTCCTAGACACTCATCCGCCCTCCCATTCCTACAGTCAGTTCAGTAGCGGTAGACACTTAGTCAGCAAGTCATTGTCTTCAGTTTGTTGTCAAAATATAGTATGTTTAAAATGTCTGAGAAACGGAAACGTGTTGTATTGGGACTTTCTCAAAAACTTGAAATTATAAAACGACTGCGTAAAGGAGAAAGCGCGACGAGAATCGGTTCACTATATGGAATCGGGCAGACGACAGTCAATGATATTAAGAAAGATGCAGACAAAATCGAAAGTCATGTTTCAAAAATGCAAACGACAGACGGAGATCTCAAACTAAGAAAAACGATGAAGCCAGCAAAACTGGACCAACTGGATACAGTAATGTATCAGTGGTTCATTCAAGACCGCAGTCAAGGGATACCAGTTTCTGGGCCCATGATAATGGCTAAAGCTATCGAGATGAACAATAAGCTTGATGGGGATCCTTCATTTAAGGCTAGTAAAGGTTGGCTGGATAAATTTAAGGGAGGACATGGCATAAGGCAGTTGGACATATCGGGTGAAAAACTAAGCGCTGATAGTACAGTCATTGTAGAATATCGGGAAAAACTAATGAATGAAATAAAAGATAGAAATTTGGTCAGAGAGCAGGTTTACAACCTTGATGAAACTGTCCTAAATTGGAAAGCACTTCCCATGAAAACCTTAGCCTCCTTATAGGAAAAATCTGCTACTTGTTTTAAAATGCAAAAAGACCGCATAACTGTCATGGTGTGTGCGAATGCAAATGGTAGACATAGGTTTCCTTTACTAATAATTGGGAAATCGAAAAAGACACGAGCTTTCAAAAATATGAATTTAAACATCTTACCTGCCAAATATTGTGCACAAAAAAGTGCTTGGATGAGCCAGCATATATTTAATTAGTGGTTCGTGGTTCCACAGTGTGTTTGTGCCAAGTATGCGTTGGAAGATAAGGACTACATGCGTGAGGTCGGCCGGTGCTGCAAGGAAGTAGGAACAGGAAGAGTGATAACGGCGCCGGTGGCTCTCCTGCAGAGTCGTGGACGCTCACACTGGCTGGGGAAGCCGGTTCTTGTGCAATGGGAAGCATTTCAAGATAAATATACAACACGGCGCCTTCTGCTCAGTCCTGCTTAATCTCGTACGTGCACCCACCATCATTAACTGTAACAAAGAGCAGCGAACATTAGAGCGGAATTGTATGCGTGTGTTATGTAGTCACGTGGTTATTTACATGAAGTACCATAGTATTACTTACGTAACAAATTTGGTGGCAATCGGTTGAAAATTTTTTCGATGTATGAAAAAAAATTGTTCCTTATATGTCAAAAGTTGGAAAGTGTGAAAAATTAAGTGGTTGAAGTTTTAGTGGTGGTCGATAAACGCATAGCAACCACAGAGGCACGTATAATTGACTTCGTCAATGTATCGAACGCAAAGAAAGGAAAAGAATTGAAGTACCTATAAAATGTATGTATGTCGAAACTGGCTGCGAAAACCGATGTTGCAAAAGTTTGCAAGAATATATTGGATACATGTGTCGGACAGCTCAAAAATATCGAAAAAGCTATTTCAGAAAATCACGAATGATTTCCTACAAAAAAGGGAGGTCGATATATATATATACATATAGGAAATGCCTTTTCCACTCAGTGAACGATGGATAACCGAACCGAATTGGTGAGCGAGCTTCAGTGAGCGATCGAGGCGGTATAGACGAAATACTTACTCACGAAAAATAACAAAATGGCGGACGAGAATCAAAAGGGAGAGGCTCTCAAACCTAATACCCTCCGACTAGACGAAATAAGAAAAAAACCGAGTGACGGGGATGATGTCTGCAATAATATCATATGTGAAATGAAGGTGGAAGGACCGACCCGACGGGTAAATGGAAAATAAGCCCGGAATTGCGCTAATCGGAAGGTGGCATCACTAGCGACGAAGACGATTTTCCCCTAATCGATTTACTGTGTGCGCAAGAACGGAAATGAACACGAGAACACGGGCCCGATTTGGGTACTCTTCTATCTCATTACATGGCTTCCTACTCTGACCGTACTGCCGACAATACTTATGGCATGAAGAGAAGTGGTGTAAAACGGTACCTTGGAAATAAGGAAGTTTTATATTTTCCCAGGGATGTACTGCAGTTCGGCAAGTGCAAGGTGAAAATCACGCAGGAATTGAGTGAACTTTTGTTTCGTAGGGGCCCTGGACACTACACCGAATCGAATTTGCGCAAGTACCTCTTTTTTTTAAAGTAAAGTCGCGCATATTATGCCGAGATTAACCCTGCATTACATCGAATTAAAGACACAGCGCTCGAAAAATTCCCCATTATAGACGGACTGTTTCCTATGGTACGTGAAATTGGTGGCTCGGGTTATACTCAGAAATTGGAGAGCGGAGAAATAATCGACTATTAGTAATGTGATGATCCGAATGAGTAAGTAGATAGCCTGAGACTTCTGATTGTTTCGCAGGCAGTAGGAAACCACTCGCACACGAGCGAAATAATTTCAGACTTCAAAGAACTCGCGGAGGCGGGCTACAAATCGAAATNTTAGGAAACCACTCGCACACGAGCGAAATAATTTCAGACTTCAAAGAACTCGCGGAGGCGGGCTACAAATCGAAATGAGCAAGTATGCAGTTGCTGACGATCTGCAGAAATACGCTATGATAAATTACCCAAACAGAAAATACTTCATGAAAGGGCTGGACGATACTTTCCAATCTGGCCTGATAAAAATGCAAGACTTCGCTCGTGTGAATAAAATCACTACAACATGTTGACCATAATCGATACTTTTTCCAGGTATGCCTGGGCCAAGCCACTCAAGTCGAAGAATGCGCGCGACGTTAAGAAAGCCACGGCGAATGTGTTGCGCAGAGGACGCATACCGAAAAATCTCCACACCGACGATGGTAAATAAAATTTTAATGCAACTTTTTGTGCACTGATGAAAATGTATGGCATAAATCATTATTGTACATACTCTGGGTTCAAGGCCAGCATCGTGGAGCGTTTTCACAGAACGCTCAAAGCTAAACTGTGGAGACATATAATGGCAAATTGAAACTATAAATGGTTGGATATACTCCCAATACTCGTTAATGAGTACAATTCCACCGCTGATTCTACCACTCGCATGAGGCCTGAAGATGTAAAAAACGACTCTATGGTTCGGACTTTGTATGCTATTCCGAAGAGGAGGAACCCACACAAGTCTAAAGCCAAGATAGGTGACATGGTGCTGATTTAAAACAAAACGGGGAGTTTTCCACAAAGGATTCCATCAGAACTGGTCTGCAGAGTTGCTGTACAAAGGTAGTGTGTNAAAACAAAACGGGGAGTTTTCCACAAAGGATTCCATCAGAACTGGTCTGCAGAGTTGCTGTACAAAGGTAGTGTGTATAAGACACTTGTACCCACGCATGTATAACCTCAAGGACCTAAGCTGCGAACCCATCATTGGTGTATTTTACACCGAAGAGATATGGCCTAAGCAGTTTCCAGATGTGTATTTGGTGGAGAAGGTGCTGAAACGACGNGTGTATTTTACACCGAAGAGATATGGCCTAAGCAGTTTCCAGATGTGTATTTGGTGGAGAAGGTGCTGAAACGACGTAATGGTCGCATGTACGTGCGGTGGCTCGGACACTCCAAACGTGATGACACCTGGATAGCCGAGAAAGGCATTTTGACTTAAAAACCCTGCTAATAGTTTCATTCAATGTAAATATATAGATTCAATGTAATAATTCGTCACATGTGTCCTGAGAAATTTCGTTCTTTCATTTCTTACCCTGTTGTCCCACCAACGCCTGTAGGCTATTATGTATGCATGCATGGGTGCGAGATTAATTCTATAAATNTTCTTACCCTGTTGTCCCACCAACGCCTGTAGGCTATTATGTATGCATGCATGGGTGCGAGATTAATTCTATAAATGTTTAAAGATGTAGTAAAACAATGAAGCATTTCATACATATAGGTATATATTCTTAACTTGGTGCCTGCATGTTTTTTTTAATGTTTTAATGGGAACATAAATTTATTTTTTTTTACTGTATGCTGTTTCACATTTGATGTGATCGATAATGAATTTTATTCTATAATTTATATTTCGCTTGCGAAATATTCCGTGCCTTGTTAACTAAAATGAAGCTGATTATGAATGGATGGTGCAGAGACTTCCATACATCATATTTTTCCTGTACGCTGGCTTCAATTTTGTTTTAAAGGTGTTTGGAATGTATCTGATGAGAGTTTTACTCTTTTAAGGAATCTTATGTCTTTTTTTCACTAATCAGTATGGTAATGGGTATAATTTTTTCGTAAGTATGTTCTGTTTGTCCCCAATAGTATGTTGTATCTGTTTTTCATAAATCAGTATGTTATGTCTATATTTCATAAAGCATTATGGTAATGTGTCTTTTTTTTTTCATCAATAGTGTAATGTGTATATTTTTCTCAAGTGTAGAAATGGTTCCCTCCTGTCAGTGTGCCCTTGTGTGTATTCTCGAATGGGCTAAAGACAACGTATGTTTCTTTTTCTGACGTTTTAAAGTTTGTATGATATAATAAATACGCATTTGTGAATTCTTTTTGCAACTTATTAAAGTTTTACATGATAAATGTTGGAATAATAAATATTTATTCTAGAATTTATATTTCATGTGCCGAAATACTCCAAGCCTTGTTAGCTAATGTGAAGCTGCCACTGTAGACAAGCGAGCTGACCGCCTCAGATCCCAAGCTGCCCGGCCGGCCGCTGCGTGTTCAGCAGGAAGGGCACAGTTCAACTCACGGCTGCCAACTCGTGAATATTGCATGTGATGCCAACTTTAACTCCGTCCGTCTCTGCAGCCTCTACATGGCACATCTTGAGGTAATTTTCGGGGCCACCTTCATTTGAAACACTTTTTACCTCTAATCCTTAATTTATTTAAATGTATAATAATGTTCATACACATAAAATATATAATACGTTATTTTATTGATGGCTACAGCCTCAATGAAGATTTTAATTTTTTGATTCTTTAAATTATAACAAAACTGATATATATATATAAATTTTTATATTTACCAAAACTTACTCGAGATAAAAAAAATTTATTTTCAGGCACATTTATTTATGCACACATTACAAAATTATTCTTCTTCTGCATAATTCAAGAAATACTTTTCTTTAAAGCGTTTCTTCTCTGAATCATGTATAGAATTATACACCTGTAATATTGTTTTAAAATGTACCATGGGTTCCCTATAGTTTTTTTATGTACCATGGGTTATCATAACTCCACAATCTTAGGGTTGCAGAATTGCACAGAGCACAGAAATTACTTTGATTTTTGCACTCGAGAAGTCTTGTGGTGTACGTCTGGATAAGCTGTCGAAACGGCAGGCAGTGGCAATGCTTGGGAAGGTCTACACAGTTCGTTCCAATGGGACATGCATTACGAATTGCCAACTCTTGGCATCTTCCAAACACATACACAGGTTAACACGAAATAATGGCAGAGTCCATCATTGCTGGAATTTCCTCGTATGGAATATTTCCCTCGTCCCACCTCAGTCCGTGCGTTTCTGTAGGTGGTACACCTGTTGCATGGTGCTTCCATGGACATTGCGGTAAAATAGTGAAAACTTTGGTTTTCTCGTATTTGTCACTGTACGAGATGGCAATCTGCTTGATGGTGTACTTGTCCAACAAGCGAAAACCTTATATGTTGCATAATATTTCATACTATTTTTGTTGTATAAAAAAATTTAAGTTCCCACGCACACTCTAAGTTTCAAAAATTCTTTACAAAGTAATTTAAAATTTCATTGAGGTCCTTACACGGCAACTGTGTTCTGGGTTGATTTCCTCGTCGGGTAGTGCTTGCCAGTAAATTTATTGAAGGGGAGCATCTTCCACAGGTACAGCTTGCAAGTAGATAACTTCTTCTACTGGGACATTGTCTTCAATGGGGACGTCGTCTTCAACGGGGACATCGTCTTCCATGGGCGCAGACGTCGCAAGGGCTACTTGGCAGGCCTTGAAGCAAACCCTGCGGTACGGCATGTCGGGAACCGAGGTGGTGCAGCCCTCGAAACACTCCTTGCACAGGAGGCAGTCAAGTATGTCTTCGTCCTACTGCAGATAGGCCAGCAAATACCTGAATATAGTCGAAATTTCCTATGGTGCGCAGACCATGAGAAATCCTTTCGGCAGGTATGGAAGTCGTCCTGTTTTTCCATGGCACTAAGTGAGCACACTCTTCCAAATGCCAAAATGGCTTAAAGGATTTTATGGCCGCTCGGACAGCATCTGTACATGTCTAGGGGCGAGAAAAATTACTGTTTTCCTGAGAGGGATCGGGTTGCGTCTTATAAAAAGATTTTAAGGAAAAAAAAATAGTCCGCCCTCGTGTTTAAAGTAGGCCATCGATTGGTTGAAACGAAGGTTTCCGAAAACACCCTAGTGATTAGCCAATGAGAAATATTGGTCGAGCAATTAAATATTTTGGTAGGGGTTAAGAAATCAGCCAATGAGAATCAGGAGTGGGGAAATTATTCAGTTAAATATATTGGAAGGGGGAGTGGAGGGAGTCAGTCGTCTGCTGGGCGCCATGCTGAGGATAGCACCAGCAATGTAAAACAAATGACTATCGAAAAAACCAAAATGGCGGTCAGACGAATGTGACAGATAAACTCCAGAAATGTACAAACAAATGGCAAACGAAAAAAAAATGTAGTTGATGGTGGTTGTGACACCTACCAAGATGGAGGACTGCACCGACCAAAATGGCGGATAGTGAATTTGACACCTACCAAGATGGTGGACTACACCTACCAAGATGGTGGAATGAATATGGTTGGAGAGGGTTGTGTGGTCCACAGAAATTTAAGTTATTTATTTGAAATAATGTTTTTACAAATATTTTGGGTATTTGTCAATAATTTTTTAGAATGTATTGGATTTTGGGGGATTTTTTGGATTGTTTTAATTTTTTCGGGTCACGGGTTAAGATCACATTGATCCAAAACGGAGGCCAGCTGGCGCATAGCTCCTACACCAGAAGATGGCGGCCGGTTGGTACCTATCTCCTACGCCAGATGTCGATGCATTATACTCATCATAATCATTATACTTATGGCGTTCACATTAATTCTTGAAGATCCCATTTTAAATTCTCCATGTGATAAGTAGCAATTACTGACGGTGATGTCTTTAAATACACCCGAAGACACTTTCTTCTAGCAGTCATTTACAATGATGTATGCTCCGCTACACAAGAATGGCATTATAACTTCAAATTCGAAATAAGATACACAACAGTACCAACGAGAGGAAAATAATAAACACAACAACAAAAAAATAATCATATTTTCACCAACCCATATGTGAATACAGGAAAAAATGACGAAACAGTAATCTATATCCAATAGCATTAACTATGGATCAAGTAAAAAGACGCTTAAAAAGACACAAAACATATGTACAACATAACATAGCACCGACTAATACAGAAAAATACATTCCTATTGCAGGATAAACGACAAAAAAATTAATTCTGCACTGCCTTAACTTGATTAATTCAGAAGACTATCGCAGCAGCTGTTTCCAAATAAAAGTCAATCAGAGGAATCCGGATTCGTACCCTTCCTAATAAAGTGTTTATATTGCAGTTCAACTCCCAAATAAAGTTCCAGGGGACCAGGACAAACTGTAAGTACTAAATTCATCATCTTAGCGAAGTGCGGGAAGGAAGATAACCATTCTTCAGGCATGGCTAGTCTCGTCACTTGTAGGTTCATGACAATAGAAACTCTTCTTCACCACATAGGCCACTTGCTCAACTTCTTCCGAATACTATAACGTATTGCAGTTTACTTTGTACAGGAGCAATATTCTGACGATGCATGTGCGACAAACTCGTTACTTCAAGGTGAAGCAGGTGCTTGTTTACTCACATTACCTGGCACTCAAATACATTGAACACTTAATGATGTGGTATTCACTTAGTTGCGGCAATCCACTTCTACGCAAACTCTTCAGTTACCTTTTACTCTATAAAAACAAAAGGCCTCCCAAATAACAACTTCATTTAAACACTGCATTCCATAAACTTCCTCAAAGTTTATCGTTTATATTGCTCGCAGCGCAAATAAATCCTCTGTACAAAAATCAACTTCATTACATCACAGTCAGCGGCATCCTGTAAGGTCGTAGTGCTATAAGGTTAAACTTTCCTATTACGTCTCCAGTGGTGAGGTTTTTCATCTCATAGCAGTTTTCCTTCATGACGTTATATTTCATATAGGGCACTTCAAACAGTGGTAATAATTTCTTGGTAATATGGTCCCAATGTTCGTATAAGTACTGGATGTCCTGGTTGAAATGTTTGCAACTTAGATAACTTCATGTTCTTACATCTTCGTTCCGCTGCGATAATTGGGTGACTTTTCACAATGCGGGTGATTTCTTCACATAACTCCTCTGTAGATATATCTCTTTCATATGTAGTTGTGGGCGGTTATGGTAACTTGGAGAGGTCAAAAACTGTAGATCGCTGAACGTAACTGAACAGGAAGTCTACTTATTTGGTTCAACCAGTTATTATCTGGTGATGTAGGGAAAAACCCAGACACTCGTGGGCCCAAGGGTTCTTGATTTGCGAAATACCCATGTTTCGGAGGAACCATATAGTTACTGCTTGGACTAAACAGTACTAGCAGAGGTTGACCTTGACTGTCCCCTTGCGCTAATCGGTTAGGCCCTGGCCTCTGCTTGCCAGGTGAGTTACGCCTTCAATGAAAATAACTGTTATTTTATCCGGTGTCTACCTGTTAGTTCTGTCCCTGTGGATGTGACTGTGGTGACTGTTGGTGCTCAAGGCGCTCACCTTCTCTGTGCTCTCTCACGTCTTCCGATCGGTAACCTTCCTGATCGCTGTCGGACTCCTTATTGTCACGCTGTCTCCTATCGCAGTTGTACCTCTTACCAGAGTAGTATTTCCGACCTCGATAAGATCGTTGGCCTCCATGGTGGGATTCCTGACCGGGAATTTAGTAAGACTGAAGATATTGCCACTGGTACGCATTTACTCTTGGACCTTGTTCATGCCTAGGCTGTGGGCGAAATTCTTTGTATTGCTGGCCTGGGTACAAAGGCGGGTTTCTTTCCTGTGGACCATTGTCTATCTGCGTCACTGTTTTCTTGTATCCTTTGCTAGCGTTCTAGCTGTTCGCCATCCAGCCTGCCTTTCCAGTCATTTAGATAGCTCTAAGTGGTATGGCACTATACTCACGTGTGCAACTTGTTAGGTTAGGTGTAGTAGTGGATACGCACGTGGCTTGATATGGCGAGCTCAGTTGACAATCAGTGTCGTCCCCAGGAATTAATTCTTCATTCTCCTTAGTGTTCGCTGAAATTTGCGTGTTGTGTTCCGATGGTTCACTTATTTCCTGGATCTGTCCCTGGAATTGTTCAGAGTTCAGCTCGGTCAATTTCTGGGTCTGCCCCTGAATTTGTTCAGTGTTCTGTTCATTAAATTCTTTAATTTGTTCCTTGGCCTCTGTAGTCGGTTTCTGAAGTGTCTGAGAACGTCCCTGGAATATTTCAGCTATTTGTTCATTCAACTCGTGTATTATGATTTGTGCAAGCTGCTGCATGAAATCGGGTGTTAAATAGCTCTGATTCATAGTAGTTGTGTTTTATGTGTTTCCTGCCAAATCGGTTGTCAGGGTAATTATTCCCATCTCGGTTGCATATTGTGTCCACTGCTGGTTACTCAACAATAGGGTTTTCAAGTGTTGTAGCAAAAGTTGCTCTCATTCTGAGCCCAACGTTGGGCACCAATTTTATGAAGTGTAGACAGGGATCGTAACACACAAACACAAAATGAATGAATCTTACCAAAGACCTGTATGTGTATTTAACCATAGATATTTGCACATCAGGAACACTTGTAACAGCCAATCTCCATAGGCTACCAACAACATACAAGAGACACTAGGAAGACGCAAATCAAAACTACCACTAGCTACTGATCAAAAGAATACTCGCAGAGACTTCAGTGGAAATAAATATTATTTAATTGAAAAATAAATATTTTAGTTTAAACATCATGAATTAGAAGAATATCTATGCAAATGCGAATTATCATGTAGCCGATCTTTTTTTATGTTTTCAAAATTTACTTTACTTTGTGAGGCCATAACTATGAGTGTATCCCACTCGTATTTATTATCTTCAGATTTTTTAAATAATTTCAAAATATGTGAATTAAATTAATTTAAAAATTTCGCGCACCAACTCAGTTTGGAGAATGTAAGAACTCTGTTCAGGGCTCCGTAAGCATATAGGTAGAAGAACTTAAAATAACTGATGATCCAAGATGGCGTAACGTAAGCCCAATTATTTTCTCGAAAATTCATTGATTATTTTGCAGGCTTGGTCTTTGTGTCCAAAAATCCATCACACTTTAGTTAAAATAAATCTTGATTACTGCAGGAACTCTTGATATATTCGATAGCTGTTTCCGCTGGTCGTGGGCCTTAGTCTTCCTTCACTAGGCTTTCGAGCCTTAGGTACGTCATTAGAGTCCTTAAAGTACTACATGCAATCGCGGTAGCTCTAACTTGGCTTTAAAAATTATAATCTGCGTAGGTAGCACGTGCAAACTTAACATATTCTTCTTCAAACGCCGCGCATCTTCGCCCTGTCGGCAATCTGCGTTTCTGCACGGGACTCGGCCAATTAACCAGCAAAAATAAAATATTTCTCAGGCCGACGGCCTCGACTGCCTGACGGGAAAACCAAGATGGCTAAAAGCCTTAAAAACTGCATACTTAAGCGACGCCTTTAAACATCGCGCCAATCACGAGACGGCTACATCATATTTAATACATAAGTTTTGCCTTAACAACAGCAATCAATCAACAAATTTTTCTATGCAAAGCGGTCCACATAACAATTACTTTGTTACTTACAAATATATTACATAAAAATACGTTTGTGTTGTTACAAACAACTTGCAATTAATAATATGAATTAAATCTGTAGTAAATAAAATTTATCTGCCACAAACAAATAATAAGTAAACAAATAAATATCACGTTAGCATACGCATTGCAAAATAAACTGAGATAACTGTGACAGGAATAAATAGTGATTGTTTTTAGGCGTTACAGCGGGTTTTCTCGGGATCTGCCGTTCCCCCGCGTTTGAATTCCGGCACTGCTCCATTCTCACCTCATTTCACCCTCATCGGCTCTCAAGTTCTCGTTGTTAAGAGCCATCCAAATCTCTCCTCTCAACTCGGCAGGTAGACGTTAAATATGCTAAGTCACGTTAGGACAGAACGATTCCGCGTTAGAAATCTGCGTAAGCCACGAATCTCTGTGACATTTTTAGATGTTAGTCTATGCTCTTATAGTGTGCTAGTCGTACTCTGATTAACTATCCATCATAAAAGCGTGGATGTGTGAAATTAATCTTTTTAAAATAGTATTTAATCCCATTCAATGGGAAGTTAATGTAGGAAGACTCCATTGTNCAATGGGAAGTTAATGTAGGAAGACTCCATTGTCAGTGACGTCTACTAGATGAGATATCGGTTTGAGTTCCGCTGAATCAATGAGTACCGAGGGAAAACGAAAGTCGTGACCCACAGGTTAAATAACCGCTTATAGACGGGGAGATACAGCACTGATCGTGACAAAACTGAGAAATGGCACTTTTTTTTATGAAGGTCATCGCGTCGACTGCAACTCGGCCTATCAAAACTACGTTCTTGGAACTTTGCAGTTCCGGACGAGAAAGTTAGAATTGCGCCAACGTTTCGTGAGCTGCCACTGTCTCCTAGACTACTATATTCAGCATCATTTTCGGACACAATATTACTTTTTTGTTTTGTTTTATAAAAGCTCAATGTAGAGCTAAATAGACGATCTGATACTGACAGAGAGAAATTCTTCCATTGTATTCTCCTTAAAAATAAAAATTATTGGAGGGATAGTTATTCTCTCGAGAAGATCAATCAAGCATTTTATAATCTGTCAAAGTCAAGTCTCCTTTTTTTCCATTTTCATCCCTCTACACTGAGAAATATATTTATTTAAATATACCAAATACATTAACTTGCAAAATATTTGTTTTTTGCTGAACAATATTTTTGCTCACTAAACCAATTTGTTATTTCCCCAAACACCTGCATTCGTTCCCCTTCAAACCAATAAAGCATTTGAAGATAAGTTGAGCCAAACCTTTAGATGTTTCAACATTGTACATGTATTTAGTACACACAACCATTTTACAAGTATGTTCAACTAACCAGTTTGGTTGCGTAAAGATAACAAATATTATGGTAGAGGCAAATAAATATTTCGTTTGGAGATAATAAACATATGGTCAGCTGGGCCGATTTGGTATGCCTAATGTAACCAGAAATTCTGGAAATCAAAGTGGAACAACCAATCAGTGAAGCTTCCATCACAAATTAACTTCGGTGTACATTGTTTATAACTTGCAACAGTTATAAAATTTAAAAACTTATATCTATGTGGTAGAAAATTAATAGAAAAAATAATTATTACCGCGAAACTTACTACAGTTTTTACACCATTTCGCAAAGTTAATTTATATTATTGGTGATATGGATATGTTAACTTATTCTATACTTATCTGATGATAAAATTTGTTTGGGTAAATGGGTATTTGAATTCAGGAAATCACGAAATTCAGCACAGGTCAACCGTGTGACATCAAATTTGCACACCAGTATATACTTCACTGTTGGCAGCTAAATTTGATTATTCTCTCAGAGGTACGAAATTTGTTAGTTAGCGAAAAAAACTCTTTCTACAGGAACATGAGTACCCGGGAGACAGAGAATATACTGCATAATACTGATCATTCATTGATGTCACACATTCTTTGATTTCAGATACACAAATAACTCAGTCCATCGTTTGTCAACAAGTAACATAGAATCATTCCACGCAGTAACTTTGTCATCTTCATTTAACATAAAACTATATCAGAGAGAGAGAGAGAGTGTGAGAGAGAGCTGTGTCAACATCTAGTAGAAACTATTTCTTAGAAATAACATCCATACCACTCTGCACATCTGACCACTTTGGAATTTTCTACAATAAGACCTACTGCAAAACTTGAAGATCTTTTTTAAGTGCAAACACCTCTGATTCAAATACTCTATACGTGTATTGTAAAAACTGCAAACCATTTTTTCAATATATTTATTAGTTTCATCTTCTTCTACACGATCCGCCAAAAATTCCCTCGCTTTACTAGATAGAAATATATACAGTTACTTGCTCTACAAGTTGCTTCTTAGGCCAGGAAAATTCTTCTTACTCGCACACCAGATACTGCATCACCTTCGATTTGTTACAAAACATTGTGAAATTTGGTGGCTTGCGAATGAACAAAGTTTACCCGCATTTCTAAAAGAGGGTCTTCAAAATAATTATTCTGTATTCCTGGACACTTGGCTTGAATCAAAAAATAGGACTGCAACCCCTGGTAAAAATCCAATATTCTCTTCAAAGCTGGCATCAGTGCAAGCCAACTTGTTTCACTGTAGCTAAAAACTTGTTGAAATTCAATGTCCACAAACTTGCAGAAATCCTTTAATGCTTCTACTCGCACTGTGTAAATATAGAAGAACGAATTTTCAAATTACTTTTTCAATGTCCACAGGCAGACAATCACTAGCAGTTTGGATTGAATTGTTCACAATGTGTGCACCAAAACCTATACCGACGAGATCTTTTTTGCTACACACAATTTAATTTCCCGTAAAATTTATTTGTCTCTATTCTTACTACATCTCCAAAGTTTGCGTTTGTAGTGTCTTCACAAAAAGCCTCAAATTTTCTATTCACTCATTACGTGTGATAACAGTTTCCAGATACTTTGCCACTAAATCCGATGTTTCCCCTGGCTGAGAATGAAGATACTAAAGTTTCACCTGTGTGCCTTGGTATGGAGCAAAGAAACGTTCAATCACTGGGAATAATTTTAAACTTCCATGGTTTCAGGCATCCGTTGATAAAGCTACAAATTTGACATCTCATTACTGTGTATTCATTTGTTGTTGAGTAAGTGGTGCAAAACGGTTAATGTTATTGCTTTGCATTCTGTACGCCCACACCTGAACCTTGGTTCGAAATACTTCTGAATTAGCTTGTATAAATAATCGTGCTAACGTAAACTTTGATTTTTTCCTGTGGTGTTGTAAACCCGCATACCTTCCACAGCTGCTACAAATACTTTGTTGTTGGGTTGGAGCTTTTAGAAAACCCCGTGATAGTTTTACTTGAACTTACAAAAGATCATGTAATTTAATTCGACTGGTATTCAAATACTTTGTAATATCAAACTAGCCACTTTACGACACACTGAAACCTTCACTTCATATTTCACAACGCACAACACTGTCTGATATTGTTTTCTCAATAAAACTGTACTTACGTTGAAGGTCGTCATTAAAAGTACACGTGCGCTTCGGCATCTTGGAGTGAGTGAATGAAGAAATTTGGGCGGCTCTTAACATTGAGGTCTTGAGAGCCGATGAAGGTGAATCTTGATGAGCATGGAGCAGCGCCGGAGTGAAAGGGCGGGGGAAACGGGAGATACCCGAGAAAACCCGCCGACCAGCGGCATCGTCCGACACGATTCCCACATGCCCCCCGCCGGGAATCGAACCCGGTTCGCCTTGGTAGGAGACTACGTTCGTTTATTAAGGAAGTAAATCGTGATCATGTTTTGGTTTCCTTTTAAAGTTTTATTTCCGTATTCAATACAAATTCTCCAAGATGCCGTGAGGATTCGAATATCGGGTAAGCCATGGGTAAATAAATGTAAGAAGCTGCGGACAGGAAATATTTTTAAATAAAGATTTTTATAATGTTTTGTAATCAACAATTTATTCCAGTATTCGCTGAGTTATAAAATTTTTATATAAATGTAGCAAGCGAAAATATTATGTTAACAGGCGGCCTGTGGGATACCCTCGTGCCCATTTTCCTCGAAACTGAGTGATGTTTTCCGTTAACTACAAGTCATAGTGTAAATGTGTAACGAGAGCCACACGCACGCGTATTTACATAAACGCCTGTTCTTATTGTTTACCAGTACTGAGATCACCGACGGTTTATCAGTCTTCGTCACCACAAAGGAAGGAGCTTTCAGTATGAAGAACATATTTCAAATGGTCAGTAGTTGATTGTTTTGGATCACTCACCAGCGATATTCGTTAAATAAAGGGAAACCGAAACCTAATTATATAATTCAAATTTCCTAATTATTAAAATACTTCTAGCCTTAAAAATATTAAATTTATAAGAACCTCAAGAATTGGCATTTTCATGTAAATATGTATATAGTTTTCATGTTGTTCTTCCAAAAAACGTGTTTATAATTTATGTTGTTTTATCCTCTGGATTACTGCAAATAGGTAGCGGCATTTTGTAAATCGCAGCAATTGACGATTCCATTAGTTCAGCGCTAACTTCTGACAGGAATTAACACTGTATTACCAATTATCACTGCAAACTTTTTTTGGCTGTTGTTATGTGATAAAAGAATGTTTGATTTATCCGTAAATGTTACCTTACGTTAATAATTAATACAGCAGACCTGAATATTTTTATAATATTAAGGTTAATACACCTTAATGTAAAGGATTTTAAATGCTATTTTTAACGTTACTAGTTGTTCCTATCCACATTTTCCTTCAGGTGTATGTAGTAAAATGGAACACACATTTTGTCTTAAATTATTGTAGCGTGTAAATGTAGCGGAGTTAAACTATTTTTTTCCTTCCGTTCCCGTAAACGACAGCTATTAGCAAAATGATTTGTAGAAGTCTGGCATTAGGGAATGGGGATTCAGAGCATCGGAGCTGTTCATGCTCTGTCAGTCCGGTCGGTCGGCGACCATGTTGGATTTCAGTGCCCTTGACCATGATCCATGATCTTGACCCTGTGCCCGTAACCTTGGATAACCATGAACCCAAAAAAATTATAAAAAAATTTTTAAAAAAATTTTGTTAATATTTGGAAATTTTAACTTAAAAAGTATTTAAAAAATTATTACCTTAAAATTTAGTTTACAAAAAAAAAATTATGGAGGTCTCCCAGCACCACATCAAGCAGACGACTGACTAGCCACCAATGATTCTCATTGGTTAATAAGTCGGTAGGCCTCCACCCCCTCATCTATACTCATTCCATCCTATGCAAGCATCATGGCTTTTTTCGTTTGTCATTTGTTTTCATTTTCAACATCTAGGTAGCACTAGTGTATTAATAATCGATTTCGCCACCAGGCGAGCTGGCGATTTAGCCCCCAGGTGGACGCCATATTTGTTTATGTTATTAATGTACTGTTGGTTCTGTTGGCCAATTACTCATATTTGCTCGACCCATCCACGCAATGCCATAACTACTATCCATTTATTTTTGGTATCGCCCACTAGAGCGCACTTGAAACTCATTTTTAACCACCAGAGATAATTTACTATCGACAAGAGTGCTATCGACCTGTACCGAATGGTGACGAGGTAATAAAAATTGTCACATAAATTTTTTATGATTTATTTTTACATGTAATTATTTTTATTTAAAAAATTTATATATAGCGTTTTTCAAAATAAATAACTCACTTTTTTAACAAAATATTAATATATATATATATATATACATATATATATACATAATCAGCAAACAAAATTTTTTCTATTAATCTTCTTTGAACAGAGTCCAAATTGCATATTATTTTAATATGCAAAATTTCAAATATGATTTTTGGGTATATCATAAAATACTGAGCAATTCATGCATGGCGGTAAGCAGCAGTGTTATAAAAAGGGCCGCATAAGCACTGGATCGCTACGAAGACTTTCGACACAAGCAGCAGCAGCAGTACTTATCTCCGATTCATCATCCATCACATTATTATTGCAGTGTAGACTTGACTCTTTTTTTGATCGATCGCTCTCTGATGCTAGAATCAACTTATGGCTCATCGACACCAGGTCAGCCTTTATCACATTGGATACTCCCCACGTGGCTAATTTTTCTCCGAGTTCGTTGTCTGATGATTTTCTTTTCTCCTCAGCCTTCTATGCTAGTATCTTGTCCGAGTGGTGTCGGGTTCCAGAGCTTTGTTTAGGGAGTAAGCGATGATGTACTGCTTGCATGCTTCGTCTAGTGTGTTGATGCCTGTGTCACCACATGACAACAGTTTAGCTATCTTCGTTCCTGACCCGCAGAACTTGTATCCGGGAATGTGCAGTTCGAATGGTAGATTTTTGATCAGTGTATCGACGACAACTTTTCCGAACTTGATCTTACCCATTCGAGGCATCGCGGTAAACTGAGTGCGAAAAGTATAAATATGCTCCTTTTATACTTTCTTTATTCAGTTTCATTCTAGACTTGGAATGGTATGGACGGAAACAAAGTGTCAATGATGCATCTCCTTTGTCACTTCTGCGGTAAAGCATTTTCAACTTAGCACAGCATGCATCGACATGAAATAACGACCTGCAGGATGAAAACTTCAAGTGTAGCATTTAAATGCAAACTTTGTCAACATCAGTTTAAACGGAGCGATGCTTTAAAGAGACATTATAGAATATGCAGCACTGACTCTATGCAACCACAATCAGAACCACATACGCCACAATCAGAACCATGTGCACCACAATCAACACCACATGTACCACAATCAGCAACACATCAAGCACAATCAGCACTACATGTACCACAATCAGCACCACATGCACCACAATCAGCACTTCATGTTCCACAATGAGCACCACATTTACCACAAGATAGAAGTGGTAACATAAATATCTTCAAGCAAGATGTTACTCTACCCACATGAATTACTATTGAACATGAAGCTATCTCCCACGAATCACGACATGGATGGAAGCCTATTTCTAACACAGTATCGTGCATCATCGCTGGCCATCAAATTGCAGGAAAAACATATGTCCTACTGAGCCTGCTGTAAGAAGAGAATATCCTATGGTTCCTAGAACATGTACCTATATCCAAAATACCAAGCTCCAGCAAGGTATCAGAAAACTAGATATAATGATTTATGGATAACATATCACATCTATATTAATATAATAAATAAATATATACCTATAATTAACATAATAATATAAATCAAATCAATTCCATAATAATATATAAATTAAATAAATTAAATTCACCCTGATACACAAGGTACAACCAAATATCTACTTTAAAAAAACCTCACAAAACAAATAAACTATAATAAAAATATTAATCCCTTGCAACCATAATGATGCAGTCGTCCCACCAAGTCTTCGATGACATTGCCTACGAAAAACCCACTTGTTTTCAAGAGTACTTTAGCATAGGATGTCATGAGATGAAATATTTTTGGTTTGGAAGAGTTTCATGCAGTGGCATGACTGCATCATTATCGTTGCAAGGGAAACAACCCATATCAACTACAGCTTCCAGTACTCGTGCCAGTCACTGATTTTTCAGTTTCTGGTGCGATTTTGAATATAGGTTCACATTCTCTAATAGTAGGCCATGTAGTGTCATCAGATAGAGTGAAGATATTGACTTTATAAAACCGGATACTTTTGGACTCATGACGGGACTCATGATGGGGTTCGAGCCACAAAGCTACGAAGCTGGAAAAACACATGCATCATTGCGGCCTGTAAACATCTCGCTGGTCTACATTATACATATAAATTGCCATTTAGCCTGCAGCACATACCTCAATGGCAGGACGAGCAAAATGTTGCACAAATTTTTACTTGTGGTCCCTCCAGGTTTCAAACTGGTGGTAGCACCATTAAATATTATTTACGTTTCGGTCATCGCAAACAGAGAAAAAAAGGTGGTCGTGACAGTCGTCGACCAACATGGAGAGTTCGTAAACTTTCGAAATGAAGAAATGACCCTACGCCTGCATTTGAGATGATGGGAGTAAGATTTACTGCTACCACAAAGAATAAAACAAAGTACTGTGCAATACCTGCAATCAGTACGACGCAGGTCACCAAGAATCTAACACATGCTAGCGAGAATTTCTTCCACAGTCTCAGCTTCAAATTCAATCGCCATGGAAAATTACATAAACATCTACGAACGGGTATTTTTGAAGACAGCGTAACAAAGGCGGAACTTCATGCGTACCAGCCTNGAACTTCCTGATCGATATCTACTCTCTTCCTTGCCAATCTTTCATGAGATTGAGGGGGACTCTAGCGAAAGAAGATGGAACCAACCCAGCTTCGTTGAAAATTACGAGCAATCGAATTATTCACCTGATCGATCACATCATGTATTTTCTCAACTGTGTTAATGTGGACCAGTCGCGAGATGTGAGAATAACCTCAACGATCAAAAATTACCTTTGGCTCTCGCCGAATGAGCAGTCTTCATCCGAAATGGCACACGGGGGAATCAAATATGACTACAGTTTTCTTATATTCTCTGGAGGCAAGTTCGAAGTAAGCATCCCACTCTCCATGCTCTTGGGATTTGCCGAAGACTTCAAACATATTATCTTCAATTAGAAGCAGGAACTAGTGCTGTTTCTAGCTAATATGCATGCAGGCACCATCGCGGCTACAGGAGAGAACCTGGAGAGAGTAGAACTGAAACTACAGTATATCGAATAGATGCTGCCTCATGTGCAATTAAGCACTGTCGAATGCATAAAAATGTTGAGTAATGTGGAAGATGGGAAAAACATCGATGTGGTTTTAAGGTCGAGAAATCTCGAGGCATGCCTCGGATTGCCAGCAAGCCATCTTATCAACTTGTTCGTGAGGTCGCTTTGCTTTTGAGAAACCTAGGTACATCATCGTTGTTCTACAGACCGGAAGATAGCACAATATAATAGTGAGTCTTTCTCAGATCACACATTTCATATATAAAATGTAAAAAAAAATTTCAGTTGGAAAAGCTATCCATGCGTTAACATGAACATGAACTTTGAAAATGGGCAGTACCTGCTGGCATATCAGATGAATGCTCAATTCAAAAAAGCATATTATGGACGCCCCCAATCCACGATACTGAGCCCTTATAGTTGGAAGTGTTTGGCCCCGCTCATGTTATTCTATGAGAGTAAACAGGAAGAGCACGTTACCTCCAATGTGATCGACTGCAGTATCGAATTCACTACATGTAGAAATATTCCTGCCAACACATACACAATCTGCCTGATACTTCAGAACCCACGTGTATCGTACAATTGTCGAGACGACCATCAAAATACTGCTGTGAGCACAGGTGAGAATATATTAACAAAACTGTTCACACACTAGAACTGTTTATCCGTCTTTGAGCATCATCAGCTTTAAGATGTGCTGTAATCTGCAGGGATTCCAGAATCAAAATTGCTTCCTGCTTAAGCAGATTGCAGTGTCCTATGATAACGGCAAAACACGCACACACTCCTTCCACCCCCCCTTATTCATGGAAACTTTTGGACACGGAGAGCAAGAAAATATATACCTGGCTAACTAAATACTACCACAGACTGGAGTGGGATGAAGGCAAAATTCTATACCATCAAGTGAAAATCTTGCTACGACACTTGCTGGTGCAATAACCAAATGCTCCGATTTACATAGCCGGATATGAGCAGAAAAAATGACTTAGAGACTTGTGTAAATTTTAAGTGGAAATGATCGATGTGTAGGCCGAGTATGGATGTAATTCGCTTTGCAANGACTTAGAGACTTGTGTAAATTTTAAGTGGAAATGATCGATGTGTAGGCCGAGTATGGATGTAATTCGCTTTGCAAGTTGACGAAACTTTACTGCTATTCGCGTCGTCATGTATGCGACAAATCAGAACCTGACTGGGCCTGCTCATTGAATAATGTGCAGGCAAATGGTGTACCTCAAACTTGGATTGAAAATAGGCTGCTCACGACTAGGTACGAAGTCACCTAATCTTCTCGAAATGTGAGGGAATTTATTTTTTGGTGTGGTGGCCCATCTGATCGAGATCCATATTATATATAAGTGGGAAAAATCGACGACCTCGTTTAGTCGTCTCCTAGAGAGGTGATCGTCACCATGACTCCATTCTACCATATGAACATTTATGCAAGCAACAAGCCAGCCTACAGTTGTATGGAGTATATTTTCATCTCAGAATATGGATATCTGCGCACCTACGCCGAGTTCTGCGATCGTAGCAGCATGCAGCACTGGCAGTTCGCACATTTTCCAGTCGTCTACGAACCAAAGCTCTTTCAATTGGATTGTGCGGGAGCATCGGCCTGCAATATGTACTTCCAAGACTGCATGATGCCGTCTCTGCTACCGACA
>NQII01004989.1:130472-156332 GCA_002778355.1 Clitarchus hookeri | reverse complement strand
CCCCTTCTCGTCCCTCAAGAACCCGATGTAAAGAACCGAATAAATCCGATAAAGCAGTCGCCTGCCCACACCGAGGAAAAGGTTTGTTCCAGCCCAAAAAAAAAAAAACATAACACGTCCGTATATTTAGTTACTCCACGAAATAAATTTTCTTGAGTAAACAAAACTTGAGAAGCAACAAAATTTATTTGGTTCAGCCAAGAAATTACACGCTTTAGTTAACCAAGACTCCGTGTTGGGCGAAAGACATTTAAACTGCCAGCAAAATATTATGTTGAATCAGCAATGTAGATTTTTTTGGCCACTCGTTTAATTACCTTAATTCGAAAATACAGCTCGAAACTTTGTTTGTAATTTTTGTGACAACTAGGATATTGACCGTGTCTGTTAGTGCATTTATTGATGCTTAATAATGGTATAAAAATCCTCATAAATAAAGTTAAAAAAAACTGTCAAGATTGAAATATTTATTTACGCACGTAGTCCAGTAGTTGAGCGAGGTCTTGAAAGCCGACGAAGGTGAAGTGAGATGAGGATGGAGCAGCGCTGGAATGAAAGGGCGGTGGAAACGGGAGATCCCCGAGAAAACCCGCCGACCAGCGGCATCGTCTGGCACGATTCCCACTTGCGAAAATTCGGAATTAACCGACCGGGGATTGAGCCCAGTTCGCCTTGGTGAGAGGCGAGCAGTCTAACCGCTCAGCCACCGTGGCCCCTCCAGTATTTGAAATTTGTGTTTTTAAAACATTCGCATTTTATTAGCATTCACTTCAGCTGAGGTTGCAAGGACGTAGCGATTTGACGCAAACGACGTAGGTTCGAATCACGATTTCACATTCAATTTTTTGGTACTAACCGAAACTATTAAATGCACGCAGAACCAAACAAAGCTTTTGATGCTTCAACCAAATGATTCCTTTTGGGCCAACCAAATAATTTGGTTCCACCAACAAAATATTTTACTGCCCCTATACAAACAATTAATTTGGTTGCGATAAACAAAATTGTTTGATTCCACAAAACTTTAAAAACATTTTATTGGNCCCTATACAAACAATTAATTTGGTTGCGATAAACAAAATTGTTTGATTCCACAAAACTTTAAAAACATTTTATTGGCGTAGAGACCATCAAAGAGTGTGTGTAGCTTTTGTTTTGAATAGTGTTAAATATTTGACAAGTGATGATTACTTATAGAAAGAACTAGAAAAGATTTACACACTGAGAAAAAGGNGAATAGTGTTAAATATTTGACAAGTGATGATTACTTATAGAAAGAACTAGAAAAGATTTACACACTGAGAAAAAGGATCAAATAAAGTTTCTTTGGCGCAACTAAATTAATTGTTTGTATTGGGGCAGTAAAATATTTAGTTGTTGAAACCAAATTATTTTGTTGTTCATATTTGGTTGCACCAAACAAAGATTTGGTTGGTGCAACTAATATTTGTTTAGCTCTACTAACATTGTACAGTTTCACGTAACATAAAAAATATCTCCGGATGCGCAAACGAGATTCGAACCCAGATAGTTTGCGCCGGAGCACCACGCCCTCTCTACCTCAGCTGAGGTGACTATCGACAAAACATGAATGTTTTCAGTGAATACATTTCGAATGCTGGTCAACGTGCGCGAATAAATATCTCAAGTCTTACAGCTTTACTTTTTTGTTTCCCGTTAACCTTTCCCCCGTTTCCCACGTCCTTTCATTCCGGCGCTGCTCCATGCTCATCTCACCTCACCTCACCTCGCTGTTAAGAGCCGCCCAAGTTTCTTCACTCAGTTCACTTCACTGCTTCCAGTAAGTTTGGTCAAATAAAGTTAGAAGGTTGTGCCGCCGCCGAAACGTCATACACGCCGCCATGTTTGTCTGAAAAAAACTTGGATGGCTTCAGCATCCAACAAACATTTGAATATTGGGCCGGTTCTAAATATTTTTTTATGTCTGACGCGCTGAGCCAATTAGAATAGTACACTACATAAATGTACGTCACGAAACTTTAAAATAACGAACAATTGCTGGGAACTACAGTAAATAGGTTATGTATATAATTAATTTATGTAAATGCTGTCTGAGCATGAATGCTATTTTAAGTGAATATTGAACGGAATATTAAGAACTCAGAAGCATAAAATTTAATTGTGCAGGAAACATCTCTGATAAATAAAATTTGAATTGAGTAAATAAGTTGGAAATGAATCACGGTGTTACCTTCATTTCTTCCTGTAATGGACTGCATGGAGACACAACAGCAGTATCTCACATTGAAAATAATTCTTATGTAAAAATTTAGATTAGTTCCTCCGAGTAAAAAAAAATACTGTTTGACACATTCATGATTATTTGATCAAATTTGTTGAAAGGAAAAAATTTGATGTCCATATTTCGTCTTTATATTTTACTGTCNCATTCATGATTATTTGATCAAATTTGTTGAAAGGAAAAAATTTGATGTCCATATTTCGTCTTTATATTTTACTGTCCAATATATTTGAGGGCGAAAATATGAGAGTGTGACAGTGGCTTTGTGCCATTTTGCGTAGCATATTTCTTTTGTACACTTCGTGTTTCCTGGAACACTCGCATATATTTTTGTTTTAAGCGGTAAAGCTCACATTTTCCCCAATTTTTTCCTTCATTAATTTAATTTTTTTACCAGTATGAAATAATTTTGTCACCTTAAAGTTTGTATTTACTTTGTTGTAGAGTTTCGTTGGCACTTGTAATGTGAACTATAACCTTAACTGATGTTTACTTTTGATAGAGTACTTGTAAACATAGTAATTTACCTGTAATTTATCTTATCATAAGAAGTTATTTTGTAGCTTATTGTAATGATTAATTTGCGTGTGACTCGCTCTAACTATGCACGTGGTAAATAATGGCTGACATATCGATACTATCGATACTAGAGCGATTTTTGCATCGCATGGTTTTATAATGCGGCCACTTCCTTTCTTCTGCATATTTTTTTCAACGTTGCTTGAAGCGCAACGTTTTCTGTTGGTTTCTAATCTTCAGTAGTCACGAGGTAGAATCCTCGTTTCGCCGCTTTGGTAAGTTGTTTTTTACTTTGTACTTTACCAGTCGCCTTGTGCACGTACTAGTTCGTGTTTTAAACAAGTCTTCACTGCAAATGATACAGTTAGCGGTAGCAGCCTTACACCTGCTTTCTCGGTGATGCTGCTTCGGGCTTGGTAACTGTGCACGGAGACTGACGTGGAGTCCCGAGCCAGACTTTTGACGCCCAGATAAGAAATGATTTATTTTTAAGCATGGAAAGCGCATGTGACAACTCGCCAATAATTTCAACTAGTGAAAAGTTAGAAGAAGAAAGTTCCTGTAATTAACTAGTATGAAACTTTAAAACAGAAGAGAAGCCAGAAGCCGAATTTCGTTTGGACATCTTGTGGACTTATTTTATCGAAATTTAAAAAGACTTAAAAAAAATGTTTGAAGTTTAATACGTAATAACTTATTCGTTCAGGTGCACCCAGGTTCTGTTTTACAATAAACATAAGTTTTAATATATATTTTTAATTGCCTGTCATGTGAATTCTTTGTCATCATTAACTANCTGTTTTACAATAAACATAAGTTTTAATATATATTTTTAATTGCCTGTCATGTGAATTCTTTGTCATCATTAACTAGAAAGATGTTAAACTAAAATATTTCTGTGTTTGCAATATTCACCATGTTGGAATAAAAAAAAGATATCTATATCTTAATGTGACCATGAATTAAAGAAATAAGTCTAGATAATAAAAGAAAACACAATTGTGTTATTTCTTGTTTGACAATGTGTAAAGGTTAAGTGTGATAAAAAATATTTGGATTTTATCTGAAATTTTATTTACTGACTTCTCATTATTCTTATTGGGTCTTTGATGAATGAAGGGATTATGAGAGGCTGTTAAGTCTTTTGTGTTTGCGTGTATGTTGCACCCGGTTACCCAGAATAAAGACCTGCGTTCGCATGGTCCTTGGGCGGTCGTGTGGGCACACCACACGATGTGCTGATGTGTGATGTGCTGATGTGTCTGCTAGGGCTGGTGGCGCAGCTTAAGAGCGACAAATATTACACGAAGGATTGAAAACAAAACACTGATGGCCGGTTTCACCAACACACCTAAAATTAAAGGGTCACTTGAATCCACAGCAAGTGCCACTTAAGGATGCAGACTATTTCATCAACATTAAGTGACACCTAATACTGCTACTGTTAATTTAGGGGCCCGAAGTCGGGCTCTTAATTCCTCAAGTGTCTGTTAATTAGAAATAAGTACATTATTAAGAAAGGAAAACGGATGCAGCTCAACCAATTGACGATGTTAGTTCACATGCTGTAAATAGATCAACCCGAAAAGTGTTAGAAAGTAGTTATTTTTGTAGGTGAATACTCAGTAAACAAAAATGAGAAGTTGTATTTGTATCGCAGTTACTGAAACCGGATGCAAGGAACTAATTTGCATAAACAATCTATACATTTGTGTTGAATTAATACTTTTTGAGATAAAAACTCGTGACAGGCACGCATTTTGTATATGGGCGCCTTTTTTNACATTTGTGTTGAATTAATACTTTTTGAGATAAAAACTCGTGACAGGCACGCATTTTGTATATGGGCGCCTTTTTTAAAAGGTTTATTGCCGGCATGTAAAGGCGATACGTGGGCAATGGAGTATTATAAGGCACGTAGATGTCTTATAAAGTATGCATTGATAGAATAAGCGCAAAATATGAAATGAATTTGAAATAAATGAAAATGAAGGACTTCATTACCCAGAATGAAACTTAACAGTAAAGTTAACCTTCATTGACTCCACGTCTCCGTCATAATTACGTTATGTTCTATTAAGGGCATGCAGTTATTACAGAGAAAATGTTTCAACCATTAGGCCTAGGTGCAAGATGTGGAAGACTATCTGATCACTTAAAAAAAACAATTGAGACTGGACATAACGTAACAAGCATTTACACTGTGCATTTACCACATGCAAGAAATAACATCAACCTGACTTCAATTTATTTCTCACTGTCTTATACAAGAGTGACGAAAGTAACTTTGAATACANAAGAAATAACATCAACCTGACTTCAATTTATTTCTCACTGTCTTATACAAGAGTGACGAAAGTAACTTTGAATACATAAATTCCGGCAATGCACGTCTCTTAATTACACCTGAATATCGTTATCAACAATCAGTCAAAAGTTACAGAAAGTCTCATTTTGGTTTTGCCAAAAATCGAGAAAATAATTAGCAGTGCTGTCCTAAATGGGGAAAAATATTTTTCTCACAGTGAGTTACTGCCTTAACTTATACCAGCGAATGTAGCACAGTTTGTAAAAGACGTATCGTGTACATAATATTAATGTTTAAGCAAGCTTTGCCGCCTGTTTTTACGTCAAACTGCTCAGTTGAAAATCACAACCAAGGTCACTNATATTAATGTTTAAGCAAGCTTTGCCGCCTGTTTTTACGTCAAACTGCTCAGTTGAAAATCACAACCAAGGTCACTGCGCATGGTTATTGAAAAAAAAAAAAGCTATAAAATATAAATGTCTTCAGCAAATTTCGCGAAACTTGCACCGTATCTATAAAGCACAGCAGTAATGCCTCATGTAATACGTAAAACAGTTATATTGGCACATAACAGTAGAAACTTGCACCGTATCTATAAAGCACAGCAGTAATGCCTCATGTAATACGTAAAACAGTTATATTGGCACATAACAGTAGAAACTTGCACCGTATCTATAAAGCACAGCAGTAATGCCTCATGTAATACGTAAAACAGTTATATTGGCACATAACAGTAGAAACTTGCGCGATATTCTTAAAATGTTAGCGTAATGTGGTTTTCTTTTGGCAAAAACTATTTCTAGCAATTCTTTTAAGAACATAATTAAGCGAGGCTTTGCATGGAAAATACATCATGTTCCATTGGTGTCTGTACAAGATAACAACAGTTTCATAATTACATATACTATAAACTTTTTTTTTTTGTGGACCAATGACGTATTTACAAATTTTTTAACCAAGATAAGTGTAACAAGATTTAAAAAAAAAACCTTACAGGAATACCGCAGATAAAATATACGACTATTTTATCTCTGACTGTAGTCGAAATGACAATGAACTGTTTAACCTTTGCAGCGAAAAATTACACTTAGCACTAATAATTACTAAAAATGATGACAAAACACCACGGAATTGCAGCACACTTCCACGATAATAAAACAGCCCCAAAACAATTCAAACGTATCCGTTCTCCTTTGCAATTGAGCATCAAGGGATCGAGGTACGCACATGGTTAGTTGAACGAATGCAAGACTTGTACAGGATGAGCCTAAAATAGACTATCTAATTATTTTAGGCTCATCCTGTATTCTTAGGAATTTGAATGAAATCAATTTGTATGTATACGTTCATGATTATTAAAAATTTATCACGCAAGCTGTAAATTTTTTTTTCGTCGTACANTAAAAAAAAAACCTTACAGGAATACCGCAGATAAAATATACGACTATTTTATCTCTGACTGTAGTCGAAATGACAATGAACTGTTTAACCTTTGCAGCGAAAAATTACACTTAGCACTAATAATTACTAAAAATGATGACAAAACACCACGGAATTGCAGCACACTTCCACGATAATAAAACAGCCCCAAAACAATTCAAACGTATCCGTTCTCCTTTGCAATTTAGCATCAAGGGATCGAGGTACGCACATGGTTAGTTGAACGAATGCAAGACTTGTACAGGATGAGCCTAAAATAGACTATCTAATTATTTTAGGCTCATCCTGTATTCTTAGGAATTTGAATGCAATCAATTTGTATGTATACGTTCATGATTATTAAAAATTTATCACGCAAGCTGTAAATTTTTTTTTCGTCGTACAGCGAATGTTTGGTTAAGATTAGTTTGCACATAACAATAATACACACAACATTTGAGGAGAAATTAAAATTTTTTTCATTCCGTACAAGTTTTGATTGGTTCGTTCAGTCACATGACCACGACATTCCACTACCAACCTGAGAATATGAACTACTTGTTTCTTTACGCAGACCCTTGCTAAGTGGCACTTAAAAAATGAGTTTTGTATTTGTGAAATACTTCGTCTGTCTTAAAATTCATTCCATACTGGTGAAACCGAACTTGAGTGTCAGGATAATTTGTGATTGGGGCTGTCAAATAATTTCATGAATAAACTGTACCATTTTTACCAGCAGCTCGTTTATCCTTATTGAACATATAATTCATATGGTTTGTTTCGGCAAATTGGAAAGGGGTTTCCATCATTATTCTGTATGAAATTTTGTGACGTCGAAGCATTTGCATCATTACCGTAAACCCACCGTTTTCGATAAGTTCAACAACTGATTTTAAACCAAAGTGTTACAGAACCTGACAGGTTGGCAACACCTTAATCCCGAGGCCCCAATTCTTAAGGGGTGTACACATCTGAGAAAATGTCTTGTTGAGAAATGCTGTAGTTTATAATGCAATAAAACATCTGTGAATGGAAACNGTGTACACATCTGAGAAAATGTCTTGTTGAGAAATGCTGTAGTTTATAATGCAATAAAACATCTGTGAATGGAAACCGCTTTTCCCATTTTCATTCTAGGAAGCGTAAGAGTCCTAAAAAATTATAACTTTCACAAACGTCGCTACTCAAAAATCAAGGGCCGGCACGTTAATTTGACGGTAATAATGTTGTCCTCGTCAAATTATTGACTGCTCTGTGTGTTGTGTGTATCACACGATCACCTCGGTGGAACGCCACAATCAACATCGTTGAAAATAAAAACCCGTGTAAAAATGTAGGGTGCCTTTTACAAACTGGAAAATTAGGCAAAGCATAGGTATGTACTATGTATGTATGCACTNGTGTAAAAATGTAGGGTGCCTTTTACAAACTGGAAAATTAGGCAAAGCATAGGTATGTACTATGTATGTATGCACTCGTGTACAGACGACACTAGGCACGGCCACTGCGAGTTACGTCTTCCATTCCCAACTGCAGTGTCTGCNGTACAGACGACACTAGGCACGGCCACTGCGAGTTACGTCTTCCATTCCCAACTGCAGTGTCTGCGTGCGTCAGAGCAGCGTTCAGCAACGACGAGTCGTGCTCACGACTAGTACATTCTGGAACATTCCGCAACGCCCAGAGCTCGCAACTCGCGTACTTTACAAGACGGTCGTCTTGAACGAACACCACACGCACCTCTCTCTACTCTGAACACGCCTTCGCCTTCAAACATGATCGGAGAATCGAGAACGAAGTTTTCGGTTCTAATCTTTAAAGTCAAGCTCGGGAAATTTCTGTACACTCTAAAATCGAAATTTGTGAAGTAAACTGCTCCGTGTCTCTGAATCTGGCTGCGAATTTGTTGAAATTATTCCACTGCGACCAGTAAAATTCTACTGATTATTAGAATTACTGGTATCCACTGATATAAGGCCATATTTCACGATAGTTTCTTTTTTCATTATCTGAAAGAGATTTGTATAAGGTTAGTGGCGAAATTTTACTGGCGTTTGTGGTTGCAGTTCGCGGAATAAGAGGTTATTTCATCACTGTAAAATTTGGTATATGCTATTCACGGTAAAGTGAGAACATTTGAAAGCCCTCTCATTTTAAATAATAGCCAGTAAATATATTATATTTTTGCCTTAAACGTTACCTTCCGAGCGTTGTGGAATATACACACTGTGTTTATTACTTACATGGCAATATTTATTTAAAGAGGTGGTTAAAGGAAAAAAAAATGGGTGAATGGAAAAAGTAACAAGGTCCTCAAAAGTGCTCACTTTACCGTGAACAGCCTATATTCTTTAATACAAATTTAAAGTGCTAGGTCTTTACACACCATTCACATTCGTAGATATTGTCGGATTCGTCAAATCCCACTTCAAACACAATTTTTGCTTAAAAAGAGCGAAATAGGTTGTTTATAGTAAAATGTACTTGAGAATCAAATCGAACATTTGACAATAGTTGCAAGATGTGCTGGCATTCCCATAAAAGCGTTTCGAGCTATAAAAAACGATTCTACAATCTTTATTTCGCAAATAGAAAACGTGGCGGAAGTTAACATCGGCCGGGGTTTTTTGTCCCCGGGATACTCCTCTTCCTTCCCCCCCTTGCATAACTTCGCTGCTCCATCTCCTCACTTCGCCTCCATGAGCGGTAAATACATCTTTGTTACGAGCGTCTTCCAAAAGATTACAGTTTCTCGTCTGTTTTGTTTAAGGGTTTGAACTGCGTCGCAGAACGTTTCGTTTTTTCGCGTAACTATTAAACTAATAAATAGGGGCAGTGATATTTCGCGCAAAGATTTCGAGACAAGATACAGTCGAAAGCAATGCAGGGTCGTCCAGCTTCTTTGATTGGCTAAAAAAATGTTCTGGCCCGTGTTAACCGTTTGCGCACGAATCACGNCTATAAAAAACGATTCTACAATCTTTATTTCGCAAATAGAAAACGTGGCGGAAGTTAACATCGGCCGGGGTTTTTTTTCCCCGGGATACTCCTCTTCCTTCCCTCCCTTGCATAACTTCGCTGCTCCATCTCCTCACTTCGCCTCCATGAGCGGTAAATACATCTTTGTTACGAGCGTCTTCCAAAAGATTACAGTTTCTCGACTGTTTTGTTTAAGGGGCTTGAACTGCGTCGCAGAACGTTTCGTTTTTTCGCGTAACTATTAAACTAATAAATAGGGGCAGTGATATTTCGCGCAAAGATTTCGAGACAAGATACAGTCGAAAGCAATGCAGGGTCGTCCAGCTTCTTTGATTGGCTAAAAAAATGTTCTGGCCCGTGTTAACCGTTTGCGCACGAATCACGAAGGTTCAGTGTCGGAGTTACTTAGTCCTGAGTGGCTTGGTCAAAGATGGACACGGCACCAGCGGCCAATGAAGGTATAACAACAGGTGAGGTGTGTATATAGTATTGAAGTCTACTGTGTGCTCCGATTTTTACGCGAAAAGTCACTGACCCTACTGATAAACTAAGCATTCTGGAGCCCATCGATATAATCAAAAAGGACTTTTTCCAATGCGCTGTGCCGCGAGTAGGTACTGGTGAGGAGATACGTACAGAAATGCTCAAGGGCCCTGCATTATCCTCGTGCTACGAACTTGACACCAACGAAATGAGAGTCGTCACGTGAACGCCTATACGTAGCCGCAGTACGACGAGAACACTGTGCGCCAGTTTAGAGCCTTGTGCGTAACGGCGACGGCGCTCTTAATGCACGCGGAATTATCGCCCTTACCACGCCGGCGCTTCACGGCCTCAAAGATTCAGTGGGGCATATTTCCTGTACATTCATTGTCTGCGTGTGTCTCTGCAAACAAAGGTGTCCTGGGAATACGACTTTTTGCCAAAAAATATTATTTATATATATATATATATATATCTAGGCCAGTACAGTTTTATTTCTATAATATTAAATCTATTCTAAAGGAAAAAAAATACGTAAAAATTGTTTTAAAAAAATCGCATTTCTAGAACGTGCCTGCGCATTTTCCTGAATAGGTAACAGAAAAATAAAACTGCACAGTCACGATCTCAGTGCTGCAGATCTCATTTACACTGGGAAGCGCAGCAGCGGAGTCACTGCACGCCGGCTCACCACCTTGCGCGTAGGGGCGACGGGGAGCTGGTCGCGCGTGTCATTGTCGCCCGTATCGCTCTGCCTCGAACGTAAGGAAACAAATCTCGGGTGCCACGTGCTTTTTTGATGCGGTAGATAACTCTAGGCAGGCGCCTCACGGCCCGCAACTCACGCAGGCATGCTAATTACAGTGCGGAGGACGGCTTCCAAAAATAACTAGCTCTGACTTCAGTCCGCCTTGCTTGCTGTTCCGGCGTGCTCGTTCCCTGGGGGATGCCGATGCCTACGTGCAGTTTTGCTGGCTAGTCCGCTGTTCTTCGGTAATTGAAATGGCGCTGTTTTCTCTACGCGCTTCTTTGCTACTTTCCGAACTCAGCCAATGGGAGCAAGGAAACGTGCCACGTGTCTTCATTTACGTGCCGACATGAAAGTTTTGGGCAGTATTTTCGTTAGCTGTGGACATGGAAAAGTGTTGACAGATGCATAGAATAAACTTGCTTGTATACAGTTTCGAGGCTATCTGCATGCTCGACCCAGTTCTTCGAAAACCATTGCCAGTACACTCCAGTTTTTGTTCTTTCAGACTGACCATTCTCTTGTCCGTGGTCGTTTATTTCATTTAAAATTTCTTATTTTCATAATCCGAAACTGGAAGAAGTGTAACTGCAGCAATCGTTTTTTGTTGTATAGGGTTCGTTGGCGTAGTGGCGAAGTGTCCAGGGCGCTCGCCTCCCACCACGGCGATCCGGGCTCGATCCCCGGCGGGTTCACTCCCGGATTTTCGCATGTGGGAATCGTGCTGGACGATGCCGCTTGCCGGCGGGTTTTCTCGGGGTACTCCCGTTTCCCCCGCCCTTCATTTCCAGCGCCGCTCCATTCTAGGGTCTCGCTTATGTCATGTCCGGGGATGACGGTCACCTACGGGTCCCAGTTGGAAAGACAGTCGTCGCCTTGCCCTGGGTGCACTCCCCACACGCCATTTTTTTTGTTTGTTATTTTCGCCAGTTGTTAAAAATTGTTATGGCTGCCGGCGTTACTAGTTGACAGAGCAGCTCGTGCAAAACCAGTGACGGACCCGCAAGTAACCAAGTTACATAACTCTTTGCCTAGCTCTCAAACAATATCTTGGTGAAACTCGCAGGATAAATCGGCCCGTGTGCACCGGGCTTCACAAACAACACAGAGCTTGCGCCGCGAACTGCGGCCGCACACGCCAGCAAAATGGCGGCACTGATCAGCAACATGCTGGAACGCCGTTCGCCAATAAGCGCCTGGTGCCCTACCAGCAAGCCGGCGGCCCAGCCAATAAGGGAACTCTCGCAGTGTGCGGTAGCCAATGAGACACAAGGCCAGTTACCAGAGGCTCGCACAACCAATAAGACAACGGGCACGCCCACGTCAAAGGAGCTGCCACGCCAGCGTACTTATCTGCCGCGTGGCCGCGCCTTAACATGGCTTCTAGCTGGAAACCACGTGGTCAGACGGTAACTATAGTCTGTTCACGATTTCTTCACACTTTCTGAAACAAACCTTAGACAAATCCCTGTCTGGTTGTTTCATAAAAATACCATCTATCACAAACGTTTTATACTTCAGTAACATCAAAGTACCTCACTTCTGATTATATAAAACTTTTGCTTTGATTTTATCTTAAATTTCAATATTTCATATATAGTTGATGTTAATAAAAACGGAGAGAAATTAGGCGTATTTGTAATGCCTAGAAATAAATCATTCTTACGCCAAATATTATTACGGAGAGTGCGCACGAATGCGGTGAGCAGTCCATTTGGTGGAGTTTTCTAGACTGGTGTAAGATTTGTTTGCACGAGGCGGAGGAATGTCGTTGAAGTAGAACTTGACAGGGCTTCAGTGAAGTTGCGAGTAACTGTGAATGGGATATAGCTGGTGACCCGGCAACGGAGGTCACGTGCTAGAGCAGTTCTCTCACTGTGCGTCACATGGCTACGCGCCACTTAACTCGCTGATTGAGTGGTGAGGTTAGGACAGCTCTTAACATCGAGGTCTTGAGAGCCGACGAGGGTGAAACGACGCCAGTGAAGAGCATCGCCGGAATGCAATGGTGGGGGGAAACGNGGGGGGACGGGAGATTCCCGAGAAAACTCGCCGACCAGGGTCATCGTCCGGCACGATTCCCACTTACGAACGTCCGGGAGCGACCCCGCCGGGAATAGAACCCAGTTCTCCTAGGTGGGACGAAAGTAGTCTGACCACTACACCACCGCGGCCCCTTATCAACTCGCTGATAATCATGATCACGCGTTCAGTACGTCCGCGGTGTTGTAGCGATTAAGACTGCTCGCCTCCCGCCAAGGCGAACCGGGTTCGATTCCAGTAATGGTCACGCGGGATTTTTGTATGCGGGAAACGCAGCGGACGTTGCCATTGGCCGGCGGGTTTTCTCAGTGCGCTCGCGCTTACTCCGCCCTTGCATTCCCCTGCTGCTCCATTTTCGCTACAGGTCACTCGAACCGGCGCTCGAGACCTCGATGTTAAGGCCCTCGCCTACCTGTTCGGTGAACTGCGTCGCACAGTGTTTGAAATACTAGTTTTTCTACGAAACTATTAAACGTGCGTGCAATATGCTGACATACGAAAAGAACACGCGCTTCATACGAGGGCCGTTGAGTGCTTTCATGACGTCACGCACATTAGAAACAACATTATAGAGTAACCTAAAATGGCTACAAAACCCGCCTTTTCAAAGAGCTGTATCTCAAAATATACGCTTCGGATACACACAAAACTACTTAAGGGCCCTGCATTGAACCTTCCTACATACTTTCCACCAATAAAATAACAGGGCCACAGCTGAAAGTTCCATAGGTACACGCAGTGCGACGAGAACACTGCGCGTCAGTTCAGAGCCTTGCGCTTAGCGGCGATGGCGCGCTTGATGCGCGAGGCAGTGTCGCCCTTATCGCCCCTGCGTCTCTCGACCTCAAGCGCGAGGAGAAGCGCTAGGTAGGCGGGAACCTTAAGGTATGAGGGCAGCGGCTTCCGATGGAAAACTGCACCAGACTGTTCAACATGCAGAACTCATTGAAAAATAGTACACACACACTACCAAAATTATCAGAAATGTGTTACTAATGTTGCAGGTGAAATAATGTAACACTCTAAACTATTTCGCTGGATTGTAGTCATTCGAATGTTTTAAGATATCACGTCATAACAGACTATTTTCAATCAAAAGTAAGCGTATTTCCTTTATGGTTGCTTTAAAAAAAACAGTTTGCCAAAGAAAATCTTTACCACGCAATATTATCATAATAATTATTCTTGTTGTATGTTACAACATATAAGAGATAATTTTATATTCCATTGACGGTTACTTCCAGATTTTCTGAAGTCCTGCTAAAGTTATATTTCAAGGAAATTCTTCCGCCTCGTGCAAACAGAGCTGAACCAAGTCTAGAAAATTACACCAAAGGGACAAGCACCGCATTTGTGTCCACACAATGTAATAACATTTCGCATAAAAACTACTTCTTNAAAATTACACCAAAGGGACAAGCACCGCATTTGTGTCCACACAATGTAATAACATTTCGCATAAAAACTACTTCTTGCTATTACTAGGCATTAAAAATACAACTATTTTATCACCATCTTACTTATAATCATTTTGAATGAAATTTTATAATTAATAGATGCAGTATTAGTAAAATCGTTACTTTTATTTTAACACAGGTATTAAACNACTTATAATCATTTTGAATGAAATTTTATAATTAATAGATGCAGTATTAGTAAAATCGTTACTTTTATTTTAACACAGGTATTAAACGCTGGTATATTTAGAAAACACATTTACCTCAAATATACGGTGATTTTTAAAAGGTTTGACTACAAAATAAAAAAATCGCGAATAGACATTAACAAATATATTTAATAACTGGTTTCATAACATTCTATAGTAAAAATTAAATTTNGAAAAAATCGCGAATAGACATTAACAAATATATTTAATAACTGGTTTCATAACATTCTATAGTAAAAATTAAATTTTTTAAATAAATGTAGAGAAAAAAAACATTGTGACAAAACATTTTCCAGTGGTGCAAAACAAATGCATTCTTCTTTCATTTACGGAGCAGCGGTGGCTGAGCGGTTAGCCTGCTCGCCTCCCACCAAGGCGAACCGGGTTCAATCCCCGGTCGCGTCAGTTATGAATTTTCGTATGTGGGAATCGTGCAGGACGATGCCGTTGGTCGGCAGGTTTTCTCGGGGATCTCCCGTTTCCCCCGCTCTTTCATTCTGGCACTGCTCCATACTCACCTCAATCACTCTCGTCGGCTCTCAAGACTTAGCTGTTAAGAGCCGCCCAAATCTCTTTACTCACTCACACATGGCCCAGCACTTAATTCATGTGTGAGCCAAGTGAAACACTTAGATTATTAGGAAAGAACACATTTGACTAATTTAAGGATTCTTACGTTTATATGCATCAAAAACAGAAAGAAAAATAACAGTTATTGCAGTGTTTGCTACAGTTTACCTGACACTAGGACATGGAACTACTTTCCCTGCGTTGTTACCAACTTTACTGGGCGCTCGTCAGTCAGTGTGCCCACTAAAACACATGCAGTTAGGAGCAGTGACATTTTTCAAAGGTTGAGTTCCCAAGTGGTCGAATAATCGTGAACAGTCTACGGCAAGTGTTTCACTGCACTGCCAGGGCACAGAGTAGACCAGCATACAGACACGACATGTCGTGGCGGCTCCTTTCATGTGACTGGCGCACTCATTCTCTGACAAGCGACGCAAGGCTCTGGGATAAGTCTTGCGTCTGTTTATGTTGCACCTGTAGCCATAGAGTCTGTTCGCTGTTTCTTCACACGTTTTGAATAAAACCTTTGAAAAATAATTCCATGTATGACGTGTTTAGTTATTTNTCTGTTCGCTGTTTCTTCACACGTTTTGAATAAAACCTTTGAAAAATAATTCCATGTATGACGTGTTTAGTTATTTACTACATATGCTATATTTCACAAGCCTATATCAACACAAAATTATCATATTTTTCGTTAAATTAAATCTTCACCTGTATTTCATTTATAAATGATAATATATAATTTATTATAAATAATAACAAAAACAGTAATTAAACAAGTGTGTTGGTAGCGCCTAGTAAGAAATAGTTCTCATGCAAAATATCATTACAGCTGAGTGCGCACGAATTCAGTGCGTTGTCCTTTGGTGTAATTTTCTAGAGCTAAGCTTAGTTTACACGAGGCGGAGGAATATCCTGGAAGTAGAACTTTAGCAGGACTTGAGAAAAGTGTGAAGTTACCGTGAACAGATTGTAATAAAGATTAACTGATTTTTTTTTTTTCAGTCTCACGTGAGAAAATAGAGACTGAAATCAATTGTGTTTCAGGAGTTCTGTGAAATAGTTTTCTGTAATATAATAATAGGGTTTAAACTACAATATTAAATCCTCAACAGTAAGTTGTAATAAAAGTAAAACACAAGCTGACAAGGATACCACTTCCATGATAACAAGGTCGTGACAGCCGATGAAGGTTAAGCGAGATGGATATGGAGCAGCGTCGTAATGCTGGGCGGGGGAAACGGGAGATCCCCGAGAAAACCCGCCGACCAGCGGCATCGTCCAGCACGATTCCCACATGCGAAAATCCGGGAGCGACCTCGCTGGGAATCGAACCCGGTTCGCCTGGGGGGGGGGATGAGTAGTCTAACCACTGCACCACCGCGGCCCCTTGGAGCTCGACTTATAAACGGCTATTCTGTGGTCGACTTGTACACGATCGTGTGCTGTTGGGTCACCTAGGCGCACGTATCGAGTTTCTGGTCGCCTTTAAGGCCCCCGTCTACCTGGAACTTTTTCCCACGTTTAGGCCGAGAAGCGCGGGAGCGATAAGGGCGACACTGCCACGCGCATCAAGTACGCCATCGCCGCTAAGCGCAAGGCTCTGAACTGGCGTGCAGTGTTCTCGTCGTGCTGCGTGTACCTATGGGACTTTCAGCGGTGACCATACAATTTTATTAGTGGGAAGTCTTTAGGAAGGTTCAGTGCAGGCGCCTATAGTAGTTTTGTATGTATCTGATGCGTGCATTTTGAGCTACAGCGCCTTGGAAAGACCGTTTATAGCGGTTTTGGAGTACTCTGAATTGATGTTTCTAAAGAAGTACGTGATATTTTGAAAGTACTTAACAGCAGAGCAGACTTCACACACAAGAAAAGCATCTAGTCGTGCAACCACGCACGCTTAATAGTTTCGTTGAAAAAAGGTGTATTTGGAACACTCTGCAACGCAGTTCAACCGCCAGGTAGACGGGCGCCTTAAGCGCAAGGCAGTGAAGCGGCGCGCTGTCTTTATGTCGTCAACCTGCCTCTTGAAACTTTCAGTGGGTATCCTACGTCATTGTATGGTGTTGTTGTAATGACAAAGGTGGACTGCTGTCCGTATGCAATGTTAAGGAGACTGAGCAGGAATGCCCTAAAAATACTGTTTTACCATTTTAGTTATTTTTTTCTCTTTGATTATATTCAATAGGATAAAAGTAAAAGTGGCAGCTGTAGATAACATAGACTACATAACAGGTAGACCGATCTCGCTGGCTGTGCGCAACCAGTCCCCGTGTCCCAACATTGAACTGCTTTTCTGTCAACACGTGTAGCAAAAACGGCGTGGATTGAATTTGAGGTTGGCACACTGTTTAGCAAACAAGTGCTTTGAGATGTATGTATACTTCCCCTAACCAATTTGGAATGCAGTCGGACTAACTTCAAATTGGTGAAAGTATTGTATTCGTACAAAAGTGCTTGTCTTTCGAAAATTATGATATAAACAAACACGTTCATCTCTATTGACCATGCGACTTTGACAGGTTGTGTTCCTTTGGGGCAGGTCAATGTTGGGTGCATGCGCAGAAGACGAATAGGCGGTTATCGCAGATCATTTAATTACTGAGATAAGGGGCCCACGCGTATGGGCGTAAACACTGATTCGACAGAAAGTATTTTACTATGGAGTCCCCTCAACGGCCTGGACTTTGCACGTCCATCAATCACCGGTTTCTTCCCCAACAGGCTTCGATATGGCGTCACTTGGCTTGAAATAATTGATGGTCATATTATGTTTATCCTTCAGCTTACCCGTTATTCAGGCTTGCCAAGAACGTGTGAGCTGTCCCTCGTGCATTGCAGTCGGCCTCGCTCTACGTCGATCTAGCGTTGCTCCCTTACGTGATTGGAATGCGTGAGATGCTGCAAGACGCGAAAAANCGGCCTCGCTCTACGTCGATCTAGCGTTGCTCCCTTACGTGATTGGAATGCGTGAGATGCTGCAAGACGCGAAAAATCATGCACGCAACTGTACAATACCGCGCTTTCAACATACTGAGGACTGCGGTCGGTCCGGCGTACAGCAGAGTGCAAAGAACTGGTCTTTCTGCAATGGAGGATACACGCGACGACTCACTGCTATACTTAGGGTCAGTGACTTTTCGCGTAAAAATCGGAGCACACAGTAGACTTCAATACTATATACACGCCTCAGCTGTTGTTATACCTCCATTGGCTGCTGGTGCCGTGTCCGTCTTTGACCAAGCCACTCAGGACTAAGCAACTCCGACACTGAACCTTCGTGATTCGTGCGCAAACTGTTAACACGGGCCAGAACATTTTTTTAGCCAATCAAAGAAGCTGGACGACCTTACAGTGCTTTGGACTGTATCTTGTCTCGAAATCTTTTCGCGAAACATCACTGCCCCTAGGTATAGTCTATTCGCGGTTTCTTCACACTTTTTGAATCAACCTTTTAAAAAATCACCCACGATATGATGCTCTTGGTTGTTTCCCAAACATACCATGTATCGCAAGCGGTATATGCACGTGTTGACATAAAAAAACTCATTTTTTATAAATTGAATTTTTATTATATTTGAATTATAATATTTTATTTATAGTTAATATAAAAAACCAGGGAGAAAATAAGTGTGTTGGAAATGCTAAGTAAGAAATAGTTCTTATGCAAAATGTTATTATACTGAATGCACAACATTGCGGTACGCTATCCATTTGCTGTAATTTTCCAGCCTTTGTTAAGTTTTGTTTGCGTGAGGCGGAGGAATATCCTGGAAGTAGAACTTAAGCAGGTCTCCGGAATAGTTTGAAGTAACCATGGATGGACTATAGCTTGTCTTGAAATCGAGTAAGTATGTGCAGAACTCAAACTGGTAATAAATTTACAGTTATGGAAAGGGGAAAGTTTGTGGGGTGGGGAGGATTTGGTGGCTCTTAACATCGAGGTCTTGACAGCCGATGAGGTTTAAGCGAGGTAAGAATGGGGCAGCGCCAAAATGCAAGGGCAGCGGGAAATGGGAGATCCCCGAGAAAATCCGCCGACCAGCGGAATCGTCTGGCACGATTTACACGTGCGAAAATCCGGGACCGACCCCATCGGAAATCGAACCCGGTTCGCCTTTGTGGGTGGTGAAAGCTCTAACCCCTGTCCCACCGCGACCACAGGATGGGCACTTGCTTCGGTTATCATAATAAAAGTGCAAAACCTGACCGAGACTCGAACAGTTGATAGTTTAATCCCGCACTCTGCGCCCTAACAACATCAAACAACATAGTCGAGGGCAGGGGAGGAAGGTGCAGGGTGCGCATCTGCACCCCCCCCCCTGCATCTTGTCGATAGTAAAATAAAAAATAATCTTGTCAACACAGATTTTTTCTTGACAGTTTACATGTTTAAAAAGACCACTAAATTAAAATATGTTTAACGTAATGTAGACTATTTGTGATGACTGTGTTTAAATATATTCTTACTACGTATTTTTTATGTCGCAAATGTAGGTCTTCATTTTGCGGTTTGCACCCCCTCCCGGACATTAATTACCCCTGCGCGCGCCTAATTCAACTAAACTGACTAACGGAATTTTAAATACATACGGTCCAAAGAATTGAAAACTTACGTCAATAAATATTTAAAGTTTTACAGATTTACTTTTTATTGCCAATTAAACTTGTTTTATTAGGATGTTTGTACCATTATTAATTATCAATAGATGCGCTAACAAACACTCTTAACCATCCTAGCAATCCCAAAAATTACAAATAAACTGCCGAACAATATTTCTGAACAAAGGCAATCAAAAGAGTGACCAAGCAAATTTATACAGTTGATTCAATTGAACATTTTATTGACTGTCAAACTGTTTTTGGCCCAGCACAGAGGTTTTGTTCATTCAACCGTGAATTTCGATCGATGAACAAAATCAATTTAGTTGTTTTTTTTAAGTTTTGCTTCCTTAACAAAATATATATTTGACCCTGTACAAACCAATATCTTGTTGGTTGGGACCTCCTCTCTCTCACTCGAGCCGTAAGTATCCTTCATATGCAACATGTCCTCGACCGTGAACACAACGCGTTAACCTCGGTTACACAACACAGAGTACCTGTGATTACAGAGGTGAAACAGCGGCTTAGTTCCCCAACTACGGCCGCACCCGCCAGAAAAATGGCGTTGCTGACCGGCGACATGTCAGATCCATAGACTCAAGATGAGGTAGAACGCTTATTCGTCTTCTGCGCATGTACCCGACAGTGAAAGTGTTTGTTTATGTCTTAATTTTTAAATGACAAGCACTATAATATGAATAAAATACTTTTACCAATTTGAATTTACTCAAACAGCATCATTACAAATTGGTTAGAGAAAGTGAGCATACATCTCAAAGCATTGGTTTACATATCAGTTTTCTAACCTAAAACCCAAACCACGCCGTTTTTGCGCGTCGTGTTGGCAGAAAAGCAGTGATTGGTGATTGGTGATTGGTTGTGCGCAGCCAGAGAGATCGACAATGGTCGGAACGCAGTTTGCCAGGCAGAGCCTCGGCAGCGTTCTTGCCAGTCAGTAGCCAAACCTAAAAGGATTCTTTCGCAGCACGCAGTAAGCATTCAGACACAATATCCATTTCCAGATCCTCGCCTAGCCAATCAGCGAATGCGTACGTCCGCATCAAAGGAACCGCAATGCCATTTCGCTACTGTGCACTTGGCTATTCTGCTCTTACGACGTCTTGGTCTGAGAGGTATGCAATATTAAGTTCTGCATCGTTTTTCTCCTCTTTTGGTTGAAAAGTGCGGGAGCTATAAGGGTTACACTGACACGCGCTAAAATAGCGCCATCGCCGCTACGCGCAGGGCTCTGAAATGGCGTGCATTGTTCTCGTAGTGCTGCGTGTGCCTATTGCACTTTCAGCGGTGATCCTATAATCTTATTGATAACAAGTATATTGCAAAGTTCAATACAGGCTCCTATCGTAGTTTGACCCGTGTCCTGCAGGTACGTTTTAAGATACGCCAGTGTGAAATAGCCGTTTATTTAACTACATTGGTGGGCTCCAAAGAATATTTACAGCATGCTTGGTAACTGTAAAATAGCATTCCTTCTTTGTCTGGGGTATGACGTCTTTTCGCAGGCAAACATACCGGGGGCACGTTTAATAATTTCGTTCAAAAAACAGGATTTCAAACNGAAAGTGGAAGTGAGAACGATGTAATCGCCAGCCACGCCAAGAGCCTTGAATAAGCACTCGCCAGCCGCCAGTCAATGCACAAGATGCACGGCTCATTACCACATTCCACGCTCGCAAACATGTTGTCGTACAATTTCACGCTGTGTCCTTGCCTTCAGCAAACCTTTTACTCAAGGCATTACTTTCACAAACGTGGAAGCTTTTAACGAAACTACAAACTCAACTCTGTAGTGGAAAGTCGACCAACTAGTTTTCANCAAACTCAACTCTGTAGTGGAAAGTCGACCAACTAGTTTTCATTATCTCCCAATCACCCTCGCCCCTAGGAAGTTAAAGACATTCCTCGAATACCTCACAAAGTCACTGTGTGAAAGTCAACTGAGTATGAGCATCGCAATAATTCTTAAGACTGCTACACATTGTCCTAAAATCTCCACTTAAACTTTTACAGGGAATACAAAGAAAGTGTGATATATGTATATATATATAATAACATTTCCTTATAAACTTGTCTGCTTGCTCCCGCTCAACCCGCTTGCTTGCCGCGTCGCCCGACCGCTGAACCGCTCCCACGTTCAACACCCGCACTACTTGTCGCTTGCTTTGTGTACCCGCTCGCCGCCCGCGCGCACGTAGGCCGACGCCTTGGCGTTCCCCGCACGCGCCAGACGACCGGCGTGAATACGAGCTGTAGTTCGTTTGCATTCGCGCCGCGTGTCGGCCATGACAACTCGACTGCAGCACCGCCGGGCGTTGTTACAGCGTCCATTAAAGACGCGGCCCGCATGCGCGGGTCGAACCAACTTCTCGTCACTACAGCATTACTCATTCTAACGACATTTTAGTCAAACATATTTACTGTTGGTTTTATAAAGAAATACTCCGGATCACTTGAATAAACTATTTATTAGTTTTAAGAAAGAACAATATAATTTCAACGATGCACATAGCGCCATGACACAACAACGGTAGCTTGATAGCTAATAATTTGTTTACAGTATTGCCATCTTGAGAATATAAAAACTTTTAATATTGCATTGTTTATTATATTACAACATTTACAAATAGCATTGGCCACATACAAATTTATTATATTATGTTTGTACTAAAAACAGTTTCACTTACAGACATTAAACAAGTAGGCTCTACTATTTCCTTGCATAAAATAATTTTATACAGCATAGTTTCTGCGAATAAAGACACGTCAACATTAAAATTGTTGTGTTTTTTTTGGACGTAACTCACTAAAATGTGATAATTTGCATTGAAATGCGATAGAAAGAGTTACTTCAAAAATACTTCTAACTTACGCTATAATAGAGAAAAAAAAATTACAGTTGACGTTCTGACACTGTGAGGTTAACATCGATTTGGAAGCGCTCTCTCGTCATACCACGAAGATGAATTGCGAACACGAAGGCCTGCCTTTGACCTTAACGACCATGGAGCCGCGACCTGCATCGTCGCTAGCTGGGTGTCGCCAGTGGCGATTCTGCGATCGAGTTTGCACCTATGGTCAAAATGCTCGTCGGCATGAGAGAGCGGCCTGTACGAAGAGTCCTTTCCGCGCAATGAAGCATTACGATATTGGTTCCATGCAGTTTGTGCAATGCGATACGTTGAAAGAAAATACCGAGATTCTGCAAGGATTCGCCTACTGGGAGTCAGCAAGTGTTGCCGACAATACCTCTTGCTGCATCTATGGGTACTGATTCGACCGGCGATTATGATGGGACAGTTAATGCTAAAGACTGAATGAGTGCAGTAGAGTCGGTTTTTGCGGAATGTACACTTGCAATAAATTCGCGTAAAGTCGACGAACTTCAAAACAAACTGTCGTCGACTATAATTACTGATGAGCATACAACTCCTGCTACAAAGAAAAGCAAATTTTATAAATAATACAAAACAGGAGGTGAAGATGATCATGAAGACAGCATAGATGAAAATGAACATGAATACAGTGATAGTGGTGAAGACGACGATGGCGATTTTCTCGATGCACTGACACACCTCTCCAACACATTTGCTGCAATGAGCGACACTAAGAAGGCAGAAGACGCCGAGAATACTGGCTACCTATTTCCCGAAGACCCGAATGAACTTGTTGATAGACTACGATATTTGATTGACCTTCAAAAAGGCGGGGTTCTCTAACGCATTGATGGAATTTCTTCAATAATTCGTAAACTGAAGGATCGGGGATATGTCGCATGATCTGATGAACTGTTTTCTTCTGAAATTGTAATTACAACATAATAATAAATTATTACGACATATTTTTTTCTTTGTTTTATTGTGTGTAGTGTCCTTTTATCCCTCGCAACTCTGCAATGGTGCTATGAGCACTCGACTATTAATGGAAATATCTGCATAGAGAATAATAACAAAGACTTTGGTACAAACATGCTTGAATAGTTGACTGCATACAAAACATTAATTCTGTCGTCATGTACAACATTTGGAGACATTTGGTGAGTCGTATTTTTTTAATACGTATGGATAACAGACGACAAACCCATCGATTGAACATGGATTGATTGAAATAATGCGAAAGATTGATGGAAAGATTGAGGGAAATATTGTTAAGGATTGATGGAAAGATTGCGAAAGATTGATACAACGATTGAAATATTGTGGTGAGTGTGGTGCTGATTGTGGTGCCGATTGAGACAGATTGATGGAAAGATTGTGAAAGATTGTGAAATATTGCGAAAGATTGATGGAAAGATTGAAAGATTGTGGTGTTTATGGTGTTGATTGTCGTGCTGATTGCGGTGCTCATTGATGGAAAAAATGTGAGATTGATCGAAAGATTTATAAAAAAACAAGCCTTTAATTAATTTTTAAAATATCGTTTAGAAGTTTGTTTTGCATTTTATAAAAGAGTTTAGAATTTCTGTGAGGGTTCAAGGTAATCCAATGTCATGGGCACGGGGTCAAAGTTACAAATTTGAGGTCAAGCTAAAGATCATCGAAATCTAACATGTTGGTCGGAGTCATCAGTGCCACCTAGGTGTTGAAAATGTAAACAAATGACAAATATGAAAACCAATATGGCGGGTGGAGTGCATTTAACAGAATGAGCAAAGAAGAGGGGGTGGGGGATGGAAATGTTAATACAATGTGCTTGATTGAATGGGGAGGTCAGTCGTCTGCTGGACGAGGTGCTGTAGGAGAACTTCAAAAATGTAAGTTTTAAAAATAATTTAAAAAATAATTTATTTTAATATTATTTATAAACTTTTTATAAATTCTTTGGAAAGTTTAGGGATTTTTGACAAATTTTTGGGTTCAAGGTCAAAGGTCACAGGGTTAAGCTCAAATGTCAAAGTCACTTGGATCCAAGATGGTGGTAGCAGTCAATTATGTAATATGCTCGCTGACTTTTATGAATTTACTACATTTTACCATTTTTNATCCAAGATGGTGGTAGCAGTCAATTATGTAATATGCTCGCTGACTTTTATGAATTTACTACATTTTACCATTTTTTCTCGAGTTTTTATTTTCAAAGTCATCCAAGGTCACAGTTATAGAATTAATGTCTTGGGTCAAGGTCAAGGTTACCTGGGTCCAACATGGCGGTTGGATGACGTCATAACATGGTGGCTGATCGGTTATAGTCCTTCTTGCCCTCTAAGCCAAAGCATTCAAAACTTTAAATAGATTTTTAATAATTTTTTTAAATATTTTTTAAATAACTTTTAGCGGTTTATATAATTTTTTGGGAATTTTAAAACAATTTAGCAAATTTTTGGATTCAATGACATACAAAGTCATGGTAATGGGGTCAAGGTCAAAGGTCAAGATCATCGACATCCAACATGGCGGACAAGATGTCCGGCCGCCTACCTGAATGACAGAGAACGAACAGACCGACCCTCCGCGCCCCACGCCCTTGGGCCAAAGTCCCCCAAATCATTCTACATTGCTTCTCTAACATCGTGTGGAGATTTGCTGTTATTAACTCTGGCCTTGTGTTTTATCTTTGTAACAGTTTGTGGGCACTTAAGTCTCCACTGTCGTTGGACACGCACATTTAGGCCTGATTCACGTTCATGCTAACATCGTACAGGGAAAAAAAAATTGGATAGAGTGCGCACGCGAGCTACGAAGTAGCACCCCCTCGTGTTCCAACGTTGTTGGACTTCTTTTCTGCAAGTAGCACTATCAAAAAGAACGTGAATATGATTTGAGTTTAGAACACTATTTATACAAGCAGGTGTTTTGAGATATTTATACACATCATCTAGCCTAGTTTAAATACAATTGTAATATATTTATGTTAGTCGAAGAATTTTGTTCATATCAAAGGGTGTGTATTTTGGAAATTGAAATGTAAACAAACACACACACATGTGTAGACCACGTGGCTTTGACTGTTGTATTGGCAATGCGGGAGTCAATGTAGGTAGGGGTTATGTGCAAGGCCGTGCAAAGCATACAAATTGTGTAGGGTGAACATACAAAATTTCGGCCCTTTCCTCCACCCCCCAAAAATATCATTTTAATTATCATGCACATAACCATATTCAATAAACACAACTTCAACAAAAACGTGTTTATATTTAGAAGAATTGCAACTACTTGGAATAACATCTGTTACATTCCGTTTTCCTTGCATTCTCTTTCAATATGTCGCCCCTTGGACACGATTCCGTCCCCATTCAG
>NQII01004989.1:101765-120196 GCA_002778355.1 Clitarchus hookeri | reverse complement strand
TTTTTTTGGTAACTACACTCTAAAGAGTTATTTGTGAAATGTACAAAAATGTTTACTGTTAAGGTTTGAATTTAGTATCGAAACATGTTCGGCCCCGCCCTCGCCCGGTAAAACCCAACACCCAAGTCGGAGTTTAAAGTTAAGTGCAACGTAACATTTCTTACTCATCTCTTGATCTTTCTTTCTATGCATCTCTAATCCCATGTTTGTTTAGGGGCTTCCTTAGTAAAAAGATTTTAACGCCTAAAGATATCATCAGGCCGTAAGCAAGCATTGCGACGGAAATGGAAAACAGCATTAACAAGATTCGCGTGTGTTCGGTTTCCTCAGAAGTATAAGCGGTGACTATAGGGTTTTAATACAGCAATCTGTTCCCATAAGATACAGCATTTTCGCTATAGTTTAAAACACTGTTTCACAGAAAAATAATATAGTGAACACAGGGCTATCTACAGTGATTTTTGCTGACTTTTACACTTTTCAGTTACCACATTTGTGTTTCAATAATAGGGCGTATAAAAATAATGATTTATTTTAAAAAATAAAAAATTAAAAAGATTTATTTGATTTAAATTAAATTTTTTTTATTAAAATCAGATTTCTTTAAAGGTACTGCTTTGCGTGATTTTAGCACTAATTTTAAACAAATTTATCAAAAATAAGTAATCATTCAGTAACACACTTCTCCACAGTGTCACTATGTTATTGTATTTGTACATAGTTTGCACTGTGCAACTATGTTATCGTATTTGTACATAGTTTGCACTGTGCAACTATGTTATCGTATTTGTACATAGTTTGCACTGCGCAACTATGTTATTGGCTCTTAGTGTACACCAGTACAAGCCTAAATAAATACTAATACTAACTTGTGTTTTTATGATATGCTGACATTATACTTACTTTGTGTTATCAGCGGCATTTTCGAACTTGTCACTGTGTGGTGCGAATTTTGGGCTGTGGACATCATCGGACCATCGTTCTTCGAAAATGCGGCTGGTCAGACAATAACAGTTAATGGTGCTCGCTATCGCCACTTGATAATCCAGTTTTTTGTGCCTAAATTGCAAGATATGGATGTGGACGACATGTGGTTTCAACAAGACGGTGCCACATGCCACCCTGCTCGAGAAACAATTCAATTACTACACGAGTCATTTCCTGGTCGTGTAATTTCCCGTTTTGGTGATCAGAATTGGCCGCCCAGATCATGCGATTTAACGCCGTTGGATTTTTTCTTTGGGGTTTTTTGAAATCTAAGGTTTATGCCAACAAGCCCGCGACCACCCACGCCTTGAAGGAGGAAATTGAGCGCTGTATCAACGACATTAAGCCACATTTATGCAAAACGGTCATGGAATATTTCGACAAAAGAGTGAGTGTGCCAGCAAAGCCGTGGAGGCAATTTACCCGATATACTATTCCATACTTAACCCTATACTGTGTACTTAATGAATCAATAAAACATTTACAATTTGTAATTAGAAATCTGTGTATTATATCAACATTACTTCTTGCGTGAATTTTGGGACACCTTTATATACCATGAAATGTAATGATCAGGAAGGCTATGCAGATCAGGGTGTTAATGCGATAAAACACATTATAACTTTGTATCAAATATATCTCTTTCGGGTCGCTGAATCTAGTTTAATGCGAGAACGCCTCTGGAAATGAAACCTTTTGCAAAACGTTAGTCACAGGGTATGCTGTTGCCAACGCGCTAAGGTCATATTCCTATAAACCACGGAAATCAAACAACGTTTATTTCTGATGAATTTTTCAAGGCTTACATTCTTGATATTCAACAGATGATTGTACTGCAAAATATATAAATAGTATTAAAAAAATATATATACAGTATATCATACACTAAACGTTCCCAAGTATTGTTTACTTGTAGTTGATGTGTATCACATTGATACACTTGTTCAACAGCAATGCACAGGGACAGGAAACAAATGCACAACAATTTTGGTCTTCCGGTTCAGTGCAGCGTACCGCGTGAATGCTTGTGATTTACTAGCGCTCTTAAGCGTGTTTCGTTGTGATTATTTCCATGTGACGTTAAATGGAAGTATTGTGCGGAAATACGAATGTTTTTTTGCAATTGTTTCCATGCGAAGTTTTATAATATATTTATTGCGCAGCACCACGTGTGTGTGCAGGGAATTGACGTTAACGTGTCCTATACGTGCGTTATCAGTAATACATCACAAAGGAGCCATATTCGCCGCTTAAGGGGTGAGTAATGTAATGTATACTCTCATTTTTGCGTGGAAAGTAAGTGCAGCTAACTGTACTCTACAGCGTTGCATGTGAGTGTCGGAATTGAAGGGCTTACGTACTGCTGCCATTAGCAATTTAAAATGCAGAAGACCTAACACAATTAAATCTANACTTATCATACTTTTTTTTCTAACACACTATCTCGTCTCCGCATTATCTGTCCCTGTAATCACATCGTGAAGATAGGTTGGGTTAGATTAGGTCTTCTTGCATGTAACGTGGTTAAGGAACCCTAATGACATGTAATGTACATACATTTTATGTGTTTTACCCCACAATTTCCCTGATCTTCATAGCCCTCCTCACTATCGCATTTGGCAGTATGTAATGTGAATATCGTAATGAACCTAGTAAATTCGTGTCCTGTGTGATAAATATTGTCGATATAAATAATTTTCCAGGATGTTCTTTTTTTCGGAATAATTAATTACCTTCAAATCACCTTTTTATAAGTCTGACCGCAATTTTTTTTTTTTCACGTTTACAGTGTTATGTCACAATACTTTTGACCAAACATTTGAATTCATGTTTACATTTTGTCAAAGCAGCCTTTGCTGTCTGGACTAAATAATCAGCAGTGTGTAGATTTACCTGAAGTATCAACTAAATATATTTCGCCCAAATTTTTAGTCGGAGTAACACACATGACAGGATCGTTATCAACATTTAACCATCCACCTAAATTTAAACATACAGTTTTCCTACTAAACTTGGTGCACAGTTTTTTTTCATCTGTGTACACAATGTCCAAAATATTACCACCAATTAACTGTTTCCCACATAACTTTGCAGGTAGCTTTCACGCCCTTCCCTGATATTGATTGCTCTTCTACAAAATGAATCCATATAGGATACTACTTTCTTCCAGCCATCCCTATTAAGTCTAAAAATAATTTTCAACCTTGGTTAAGGTCAAATGTGGTTGCCATGCACAAAGCTTCATGATGAAAAGGTACGTGGATACACATCTCATAGACATATCAAAGTGTTTAAAAAAAATTGTAAACAACTTTAATTTCGAATTATATTTTTGAAAAACTTGAAAAGATCCCAATGTAAAATATGAATATAAAATAAAATATTAATAAATTAAATTAAAAAAAAGTTATATATTAATTTTTTACATTATATTTGCTAAAAATAAAAAGTTAACACTGGAATTATAAATGTCTAATTTTAATCGTAAACTTAAAACATTTTTTGATTTAAATTCCTATTAAAATAATGATTAAAATATACTGATTAAAATTAGTACACCCTGTTCAATAACGANTTTTTTGATTTAAATTCCTATTAAAATAATGATTAAAATATACTGATTAAAATTAGTACACCCTGTTCAATAACGAAATTTATAAATTGCCAACAAAATATTAACTCCCGTTTCTGCCCCGAAAAAAAATTTACATTGAAATATTTAATAGTTTTTTAAAAATTATAATATACACAACTGCTAATAATGAGAGCGATATGACAACAAGGAAGGCCCCTTCACTTGATTTTGCGAATTTTCAACCTTTCCTGCTAGATATCGGGTCGGCGCGGTGGTGTAGTGGTTAGACTACTTAACCCCCCCCCCTCCCAATGCGAAACGGGTTCGATTTCAGGCGGGGTCACTCCCGGATTTTCGCACGTGGAAATCGTGTGTCGGACGATGCCGCTGGTTGGCGGGTTTTCTCGGCGACCTCCTGTTCCCATCGCCCTTGCATTCCAGCGCTGCTCCATACTCACGCTCTCTCAAGACATCGATGTTAAGAGCCGCCCATATCTCTTCACTGTTAGATATCTCCTTTCTTTTTTATATCGCAGGTGTAAGGTGGCTTCTGCGATGACCTCGGCGCGATGTACATAATCCCAGCCCTGGCCTGTCCACACCCAAACACGAGAATTCNGGTGGCTTCTGCGATGACCTCGGCGCGATGTACATAATCCCAGCCCTGGCCTGTCCACACCCAAACACGAGAATTCTCCTTTCGTTATCTGCCGTCCTGCCGCGGCATGGAAAGGAACTGGGGACCTCATTAGCACGCTAGTAGGTCAACTTTGCAGAGCCACTGTGTCAAATGCTGATCCCCCTCTTTGCTGTGGTAATTAATTAGTAAACTTTTTTTTCTTCTTCTGAGATTTCTGTGTTTTTCTGTCGTTCTCATTCCCACGAGATTTCAGTTCAAAACATTCTACGCAGCCCGAGCACAGTTCAAGGGCAACATAAGTTTATTTTTGTAAACAAACTGTGTAACGATTATTTCACGCTATCATAAGTTACAGAGAAAATAAAAAACTTCAATCATTATCGGCAAGACCAGCAGTTTTCCGCGAAAAAAGATCCCACGACTTGTTGCACTCCAAAACACGTTAGTTCAGAACCAATATTACTGTTGGGTGATTTTAAATCACACGCGTCTCGAGAGTCTGCCAACCAATCACGGACGTTCAGTGTCGGAGTAGTTTCATTCGGATTGGCCCAGTCGAGAAGGAAATGTGTTCTCGCGCAACAACGCGGCCAGTAGCCGATGGAGACGTGCGAGTGTGCACGTAGAAGTCGAAGGCTGGCCTGGGTATGAATCTTCCCGCTAAAAACAGGTGGTCCCGAGTATCGCGTGTTAGAATTATATCAGCATTTGTGATCATTAATACAATAAAGTGATCAGCTATTCTACAGATGGGATATTGGGGCTGCCTCCGGCTTGTTTCAAACACATACTTGGAAAGTCAAACTGCCAGGAATTCAATAAAACTCGAAACAGAGAAATGGCGGATTGAGTGAGCTGGTGACCGAGATGAGACTATTGCAAGAAACTTCACCAGCCATCGGCATTGTCCGATTAATAAAGACATGTTTGCAAAATTTAAGCTATTAGTTGGCAGCTGCCTGAATTCCACGTTTCTGCGCATTCTTCTGATTTCTGCTGCTAGTCGAAAGTATATTCTGTACACATACCAAGGACTTTCGAGTCTTTGATGAGTGAAGAGCGGCTCTTACTTAACATCGAGGTCTCGGGACCCGATGAGGACGAAGCGAGGTGAGTATGGAGCAGCCCCGGAATTCAAGGGCGGGGGAAACGGGAGATCCCGAGAAAATCCGTCAACCAGCGGCATCGTCCGATACGATTCTTACATGCGAGAATCCTGGGGCGACGCCGCCGGGAATCGAAGCCGGTTCTCACAGTTGGGAGGCGAGTAGCCTAACCACTTAACCAGCGCGGCCCTACGCGTCATTGATGGAAGATGAACAGTTCAGTGAGCGGTCACCTGTAAATAGAGAACACAGGTAAACGAATCTGCATGATGGCCTCGGCCAATGAAATAATAACTTGTACTGGGTTATGTATAGGGCGGTTAAATCTACCATTACACCAAATGATAATGCCTGGGGACATCCGAGTTCGCGAGAAAATGTTTCAGCACACGCTAGACTTCAATACCCTACGGACCGTACAGCAGGTTTAGTTTGCTCATTGATGGCGTGTCTTTGTGAGGAGACATTTTCTCATATTGACTGGCCAATCAGATTTAAGTAACTCCAATACTGTACGTCTGTGATTCGCGTGCACACACTTAAGAAGCGTAAACACGGAAACCATCCAATCACGAACGTGTATCTGATCTGAAGTGTTATGAAATACAGCTGGTCGTGAATTCATTTCCCGAAATTCGGGTGTCCCTACGAATGCTTAAGGCTACGTCACAGTGTGGATTAAGTGCACAGAGACTAAATAGCGTGGCGATTATTTCGACGTGAGCGTACCCATTCTCTGATTGGCTGCTGGAGACTCTGGGAACGAGCCTTGCATCTGATTGGCTACTGCACGCTGTGTAGGGTTCACCATTGGCTGGACCGCCGGCTGGAGAGAAGGTTATTAGGCGCTGATTGGTGAACGGAGTTCCAAAAGTCTGTTGGCTACCGACGCCATTTTGTTGGCGTGTACGGCTGGAGTTCGCGGTACAAGCGTCTGATTCACCTCTGTATTCTTATGTACTCTGTGTTCATTGGCCACGCGTCTTTCTAAGAAGACGTGGTATTTTACTCGGAGACTATAGATGGGGTAGACCGATCTCGCTGGCTACGCACAACCAATCTCTGCGTCCCAACATTGAACCGCTTTTCTGCCAACACGTCTAGCGAAAACGGCATGGTTTGGATTTTCAGGTTAGAAAACTGATATGTAAACAAATGCTTTGAGATGTATGTATACTTCCTGTAACCAATTTTTAATGGAAATATATTAAATTCAAAACTTTAAAAGTATTTTATTCATATAACAGTGCTTGACATTTAAAAATTAAGATATAAACAAACACTTTCATCAGTGTTGACCATGTGACTTTGACAGTTGTGTATGATTGGGGTAGGTCAATGTTGGGTACATGCGCAGAAGACGAATAAGCGGTCTACTTCATATTTAGTGTATGGGTTGACTAACAAATAAGAACTGCGCTTCCCAGGAGCTGTGCGTCTGTGGTTCACAGGCAGGCACATAAGACATAGCAGTTGGGCAGGCACATAAGACGTAGCAGTTGAAACCATCCACTCACGGAAGTGCATCTGTGCTAAAGCGTTTTGGAGTAGAACTAGACGGGAACGCTTTGCCGCGAAAATCTGCCATCTCTACTGAGCGCCTTTCACACAGTGCGAGAAAAAAATCACTCGGAAAAAACACACAAGCAGTTAAAAGGTGAAAGGCCTGAGCGAGACCACGAAGCCTGACCTTCAAAGTACACGAGACTGTCCGACGTGATCGCATGACTAACAAAACATTTTTCAAATAAAATTTGTAAAATAACTTTCAACCGTAAGTTATGAAAAAAATGGGGGGTGGGGGGGAGACAAACAATGAGACTGCCACCCTTAGCCCTGCTTTGAAATTACACAAATTTTAATACAAGTCTATACACATTATTTGGTTTCTTTATTCACCAATACATAATGGAGNGGGGGAGACAAACAATGAGACTGCCACCCTTAGCCCTGCTTTGAAATTACACAAATTTTAATACAAGTCTATACACATTATTTGGTTTCTTTATTCACCAATACATAATGGAGCATCTTCGAACGCCATGTTGTTTATAATGATATTAATATATTTTTTAAATAATGTACCCAGGGTGCTGGCACAGTGGTCAGTATGAAAATACAATTCATGTTATATTTTACACACGGTAATAGCTTTTCTGTAATGAAGGTATACATTACAATTAAGAACGATCACACGACCTGCAGGTTCAGTCTTCCATGGAACGTGAGATCTTCCTAGATAACGTTATGAAGCTCCAGACACTGGTAAACGCTCCCCATAAATAGATACTCCTTCATATTTCATCAGTGTTAGCTCAAAACATGCGGCAAATTATTCATCCTAATTCCATTAGCTAATGGAATCCCTTTTTCAAAGTAGACCTAACTCATATCACCATATANGGCAAATTATTCATCCTAATTCCATTAGCTAATGGAATCCCTTTTTCAAAGTAGACCTAACTCATATCACCATATAAAAATTCATTTCTAGTGTATCATTAAGACAATTATGCTTGTGTTTTAAAATTTGCCCCGTTTAATTAACTTCCCTTNAAAATTCATTTCTAGTGTATCATTAAGACAATTATGCTTGTGTTTTAAAATTTGCCCCGTTTAATTAACTTCCCTTCTGTTTGCGCCTATTGTAGCGAATTTTAAAATAGTTGTAAATCCTTATGTCTCAATAAATTTACTGTTTTTAAATTGATGATCGTTCCAAATGTTTTACGTTTGGTTTATATATGTATAATGCGATATAACGACTGACGTGATAGGAACGTATTCGTTTTTATTTCACAATGTGTTGGTAAATGCATTGAAACTAGTCATAGCCATGTCAGTCTTTGTTTTTGCGCGTGAGAGGGGGAAACTGTGAGAATCCAATCGAACCACAGTCAACCTCCCGTTGCGCAGTCGGCTGGGGCACGGGTGTTAAGATAGTTTGTAAGACGTCTCCTGATAAGCCTTCAGCAATAACACCGGGGGACGTTAATTAGCCCTTTCCAATACCAAGTAGGAAAATGCACGAATGATCAGATGAATAAGAGGCATCTACCGTGTTCGTGAGATGGAGCTGTAGTCACCCCGTTGAATGGAATAGTGCCCTGCCACGAATGGCTGGGATTTCGTCAGGACTGACCGTCTGAGTAACAGTCGAGCACAACATTGAGAAGAAAACCAATATCAGCGCATTTGATCGTGGCTAGATCACCGGGGCCAGACATATGGGACACTCCATCTCCGAGGTCGTCCAGGCGTTGGGATCTCCACGGGCCGCCGTGTCAAGAGTGTGCCGCTAGTTGACGGATTCAGGTAAAACCATCGCCACCACGCACAACTGTCCAGATCCCTCGCAAGATCAGCGCTGGACCATAACGCCCTGAGAGCAGCCATACAATCAAGAACCACCTCTTCGCTATGGGGTGTCAAACCCGCCGACCCACTAGGGCACCTCTGCTCATCGCACGGCACTAGGCTCAACGATCAACAAGGACGTGGGAACATCGCCATTGAACCGTCGACGCTTGGAAAAAGGTCACCTGGTCGGATGAGTCAAAGTACACGTTGGTACACTGAGACGCCTGGCCGTCTCCCCTAAGAACCTTATGAGCCACGCCTGAAAAATTTCCGCATCCCGGCGGAAATAATTACGCGCAGTCTGAAAAGGGGACATTATGGTGTCCTGAAATTGAAGTACGAGGTTTCGTCTGCTGGCTTGTGAACCTCTACATTCTTTGATGAAAACCGACCACTGACGCCGACAAATGGGACTGCCGTCTAGCGTGACCACAGCCAGGTTGCCGGCTGTCTTCGTGCACGTCAACGTTCATACTGCCGGGCGCAACTAGTGTCGCCCCTAGCGCACGCAGGGTGATCACGTCATTCATGACGTCACCGCTCCTTGATTCATTCCCCTCCCTAGGCGTCGGCGTGGTTGCAAGACGTACGAGGACGAAGACAAGAAAAAATAAATAAAACACTGTTTTTGGTTTTTTGCGCATGCGTCAATTTAAATAGAGAGTATAGATTGGCTATGATGCCATTAACCAACTGATTTTGAAGATCGCAACGATACGACATTTCTTCCTCGGTAAAGAGGGTGTAAATTTCTGATGTATAAAATGGCCAGGCTGGGGCTGTCTCGAGGTATTCGGCTCCCGTCTNTCGGTAAAGAGGGTGTAAATTTCTGATGTATAAAATGGCCAGGCTGGGGCTGTCTCGAGGTATTCGGCTCCCGTCTGCGTGATCCTGCATTTAGGATAAGTATTGTATTAAGGGGCATTTCTGGTCAATGCTAAAATGGGNCGGCTCCCGTCTGCGTGATCCTGCATTTAGGATAAGTATTGTATTAAGGGGCATTTCTGGTCAATGCTAAAATGGGCATTTCGTACTCTATATTTGATGTTAGGGTTTCATAATGGAAAATTCTATAGGCATGATTGCACGTTTTATTGCATNCATTTCGTACTCTATATTTGATGTTAGGGTTTCATAATGGAAAATTCTATAGGCATGATTGCACGTTTTATTGCATTTTATTGTAAAGTATACACGTCTTTAATGTGCCATAAATTTTGAGAAGCCATGCGGCTTTGTATATTATGTAATCACCATAAAATTTGGTTATGCTCGTGTGAGCAAGTTTTATATATTTCTTTGTAATATCACGCTTGGAGCACTATTTATATCACTATTTTGGTATCATTTTAGGCTCATTTGTATTAAAGAAAAGAGGTTTTAAAAATGAAATTGTACCTAAAATATTACTATAGTTTTGAAAGTAGTATCTCTGATATATAAAATGCGACTAATGAACATTTCTTGTTTCACTGGGTGTGTGAAAGGATTCCTGTTGCAAAGTATCCCAGATTTCCCCTTATGCCTTTAACTTATTCTGGTTTTGGGTGGATGAGAAGCTTGAGCTGTTTAAGAGAAATAATTTGAATAAATCTTTCGTTTTAAGTTTGCCAGCTGCTGAGTTGTTGGCTGTCGTAGTACTCGGAACGGCCAGGGTGTTGGCGNTATAGTTTTGAAAGTAGTATCTCTGATATATAAAATGCGACTAATGAACATTTCTTGTTTCACTGGGTGTGTGAAAAGATTCCTGTTGCAAAGTATCCCAGATTTCCCCTTATGCCTTTAACTTGGCGCTTGCACACGTGAGGCGCCGGCGACGACACCCCGGGGTCTCAACACGCCGATGGTAGGGTACAAGTGCACCGCCATGCACAGCAAGTGATGCACCCGTCGTGTCAGCAGGGTACACTTCAGGCCAGTTGAGGTGGGGCTGTTAGTGGTGTACTTGTACTAGGGCTGCTCTCATAGGATGAAGTGTGCTCTCTGTTACACGAGCCAACGTCCCTCATCGGCAAACGATACAGGTACCTGGACCCATTTCTGAGCCTACAGCACCCTGCAGGAGACCTGTACCTTCAGTAAGACCATGCGCCATCTCACACTGAGAGAGAACAGCCGACCAAATGTTTGTTTGTTCAGGGCCAAAAATATATTCAGTTGCTCCAACAAAATATTTTCTTGAGCAAACAAAACTTCGAAAAGCAACAAAATTAATATTTTTCATCCAACAAAAACAACTCGTTTGAATAAACAAAACCTCTGTGTTCGGACAAAATAAATTAGGCTGCCAACAAAATATTCTGTTGAGATAATTGTATAGATTTGTATGGCTACTCATTTGAATGCCTTCATTCGAAAATACAATTTGAGAGTTTGTTTGCATTTCTTGTGACCATTTGGTAAGTAAAAGTGTTTGATAGTGCCTCTATTGATGCTTAGTAATGTTTTAAACACCCTAATAAAACACATTTAACAGGAAATTAAAAAGGAAAGCTGGGCATGTTGTCTATTATTTAACTTATATGTATTTAAATACATTCCAATTTCATTACAAGTCACATTAGCTGAGTTTAATAAGGCGTAACGCTCGAACGCAGAGGATCTAGGTTCGAACCTCTGTTGGGCTTACTATTATTTCTACATAAACGGAAACTGTTTAACGTGCCATATGTGGAACCAAACTAATTTTTAGTTGCAAGAACAATTAATTTGGTTGCGCAAAAAAAAAAAACCCCTTCGTTTGATTAAACAAAACCGTTTTCTCGGTGTAACGCTCCCGGATTGTGACCGAGTGGTTGGATGAACATTCCAGGGACTCGAGGTTGTTTGCTTGGCTTCCGAGGTCAACCGATCTCAGTCATACTGAACACATCTGGGATGCTGTGGAGAGGGATATGCGCGCAGTGGATCCTGCTCCGGCAGATCTTCGTGCATTGTGCGAAGCTGCGCAGAGGTCGTGGATCGCAATGGCTGCGACCGCTTCCGGTGTCTTGTGGAGTCCATGCCGTGTCACACAACCACCATCGAGGAGACACGCTGCTAGGTCGGCATCTCCAATTAAGCTGCTCGTGAGTGAATTAATGAACAAACGACAGAGTGACAACGATTCTCTATAGACAGCGTAATTGCGTACGGCAGTCTGGTGATATTAACCTACCGGTAGTAAATGGGAAGAAAGAAAATCGTGGTGTGGCTGTGTCGGTGACATGGCCACGGGTTTTACGTGAATGTGCCTGCGCTAGCAAGTAATATTTTCTTTGGGGCAAGGGGAATGAAATAAAGTAACGAAATAGACATATGCTGTTCACGTTCATCTGAACACTTTTGAAACCAACCTTTGAAAAATGTCACTGCCCTTTACCTGCATTTATTTTAACGGGCGCTCTGACTGGCAGGCGTCAAATAAAGTTGGTAGGTAACATTTGTGATAACTGAAATCATTTATTTTTATTTCTGTTTTACTTATGTATGTAAGTGTAAAAATGGGGACATTTGTAAAATATATATCTACTTCTTTAATGACGTCACAGTCTCGCTCGATCAACGCATGTATGAAGTGATCAGGTTCATTGCAATGTTAACCTTACATATAGAAGAAAAATACACAGAGTGCATACAAGTAGATTTCAAGCAGGGCTTTCAAAAGTGCTAAGCTTACTGTGAACAGACTATACTTGGCTTTTATGGCTTAAATCGACAGCCTCGGTGGAATCCTTCGTTTTGCACCAAAATAAGTGTGCTAACAAACTAGAATGACGAGAAATACAGCCCAGAAATGTTCGCCCGCGCCCAAAATCGCCGTCAGTGTCCGCGGGCTCCTACCCGAGCATAGCTTACGCGCGGCGCCAACTCAAGCTCATGCTTGCATCACAGTCGTTTACACGATCGAACAAGACCACAATTGTTTCAATCGTGTTATTAGTCACAAAGCCATACTGTCGGAATATCCCATCTTGCAAAAGTTTCATATCACCGTTTCCGTCTGGTACCACACAAGTGTTAGTCTCATCTTAAAGACGCATTCACCTCGAAAGACCCTCGGGGTGTGAGGCCGTGCTCGAATTGGCATTTTAGTTTACTAAAAGGTCATGTGACCATAATTAGTCTACTAAAATGATGACGTATTTGGTATTTTAGTATTTAGTTATTGCGTGCAAAGAAATTAACTAAACTATTAAATTACCAAATCGCAACCATCTTTGAACAGTGGCTGTCGAGGGCATCCGAGTTGAAGGCTACTAAACACTCAAATACTAGTACACCAAATGTTCAATTCGAACACGGCCTGAGAGAACAGCAATAAAGATGAGTTGGCGTGCGAGCAGGCGAGCAGTGAACTCGCGACCTACCAAATGCGTGCCCCGTATTGCCAAAACATCGCCGGCAGGAAGAATGTGAAAGTGCAGGTAAGCACGTTTTGTGCGGAGTGGCCATTACTTAAACTGCGCCCGGAGGCGGAGGTGACCCTTAATGAAGAGAATTTCGCAAGGAGAGAAGGTTAAGAAGTTGACTGGAGTGTGTACATGTAGGAACAAGAGGGGGAGGGGGAAATTGAGGGGCAATTTACAATGGCGCGCTAGGAAGAGTCGTGACCGCCGCGGACGGCGTGTCGCAATGCCTTCCCTCACTCTCCCTCGGCCATCTTTGTAGACAGATCGCGCGAGTGGCGGGCGGCGTGCTGTTCCGCNGCCACCTGTGCCCAGGGCCGTCGACACGTGAGGGGGGTACATCTGTCCCGGGCCCGAGGCTCAGGGGCCCCCGGACGCTCGGAGCAAAGAAAAACAAAAATTCTCGAGTGTTTTGATCAAAGAAGCCTCATTTTGCAATCAAGAACACAACCTGTTGGTATAGCAGCAGGAAATATTAACGAGCTTTCAAAAGAAATGCAAATGTTACGAGATTATTGGACTTAACCACCTCTATCCGAATGAAAAGTAGTTGCGGCTGATATGGATGTTTCAACTGTGCCCAGAGAAGAACGACTCAGACGAAGACCAGGAGACAAAAAAAAACACACCTATTGTCAGCATAAGTCCATAAAATAATCTTAATAGAGGCGCGTTTTTACCCATTTTAGACATAATTATATTCTTAACTGAATTCAAGATTCAAAAGTTTGAACGAAATTCCCCCCTCTCCTCACACTCAATTTTACAAGGATATCGCTGTTCGGTATTGTCCGCCATTTCACAACGCCAAGTTACTGTTAACTTCTGTTGGTTGGACATTTCTTCAATGTAGCAGTAACACTAAATATATTGTTCTTTCAGTTATTTTTAGTGTAATACAGCATTTGTCCAATTATCTCGTAAAATTCGCATTTCTTTTGATAACTCGTTAATATTTTCTACTGCTATAACAATAGATATTGTTCTTGATTCCAAAATAATATTTCTTAGATCAAAATACTTGAGGATTCTGATCTAAATGGATGCCTCTAAAAGACTTTAGAAGGAACATCAATTAAAAAAATTAGATCACTAAAGAAATTACGGAAAAGTGTAACTTAAAACTTGAAAAATATCGCGAGGTCTTCATATCTTCACTAGAAGATGAAATAGTGCACGTGGAAACAGTTTTCAAGTGTACGTTTAGGGAATGCTTGGACTAAAAGTTAATTTCTTCTTCTAAATTACTAAATAACATTTATAATCATCACTTGGGGGGAGTTTCCCTAAAGTTTGTTTAGTCTTAAGATTTTTGTCTTTACCTGTGAACATTGCAGAAGGTGAACGCTCAGTAAGCAAAATGAACATAGCAAAAAACTGCTCAAGATCGACCGACAATGCTGGAAGGTCGATGGTTTGGCAATGTTTTCAATTGAGCATGAATTGGACAACAACAATAATTTTGATGGCATCATTAGAGATTTTTCCAATATTAAAGTCAGACGTTTGATATAAATTCAAACAATAAAACCAGTCAACAACTAACTTCTATACTTTTTAAAACTAATGTTTTATAGTCCAGTTAGTTGAAGCTTTTTATTTGGTTTTGTCAAGCTCTTAAGTACTTAATTTACAATAATTTACACATACAGATACAATGTTCATCTGAATGTCACTAAAACTTTGAAATATTGGTCAGCGGTAGGTTTCTTCTGTTTTCAATTCGTTTTAACTAGATTTTTTAAATAACATATTTAATACAACTTTGTATAGAATTTCAAAAATTTAGATAAATATTGTATGTTAAATGAGTAATGTTAAAATATGATATTGCAGTAAACTCAGGAATTTATTTTCATTTTTATTTGTAAAATTTCAGAAAAAAATAATTAAATATTTTTTAAAAGAATAACACATTTTATTTTATATCTTTAAAAAAATGACAAAAATTATTTGAATTCAGGCAGGCTTTTAGAAACCTGCCTATTAATTTCACAATTACTATGTGTAAAATACAAATTATTATCTTTGGTAGTGGTAGAAATGCTTTTACCTCTGACACCATAAAACTCTATATAAATTAAAAGAGTTAAAAGGATTTATGAGAAAGGGGAAGGAAACAGATTTTCACACCCGTGAAGGGGCCCCGGGATATCTGTGGACGGCGCCGCCTGTGCCAATCACATGCGGCCACACATTCTGCTCCTAGACGGCAAGGCACACTGCCGACACTGCCGCTATTCCCCCTTGCCGCAAGTATTTGCCTACTTCGCTATTAGCTCAATTCTGTGCATGAGTTCAATATCACGTTTCTATTCCTTTTCTTAGGCTTCAATTTCCTTGAGTTGACTGCCTCGTAGAAAAGCGATTATTAAACGTTAACATCCTTTTAAATATTCTGACTCGAAATATTTTTCTTTTTAATTGATCACAATTACTTTCACTCAAAAATCTTAATATCAAACGGTTCATTAAAAAAATTAAAATATATCAAAGTGTTATTGAAGTAGATAAAAATATAATGTACTTATTTTGAGCTAAAATTATTTTAAAATTAATTTTCCCAACTTCATAAAAACTCTACATTTTTAATTAGTAGAAATTGTTAAAAATTTGAATTAAAAAATGCGTTTTTTGATTGGTAAAATACTTACTTAAACTATTTCGAAAACTCTGAACTGGGTATCTTATTAAAAGTTCGTGAGTTTGCATTTAAGCCGTTGAGTGACCGTGGCCATGAGATCGTGGACACGTTGCACATGAGTGATATCTATGACCAGTACTGTATACAGCATGGCGTCAGTATCCAATACTTAAGTGTCTTCCTAGTGGCTTATCTGATTTGTAGAATTCTCTAAATATCTTTGAATTGACACGTTAATGCCAATATCATTGAGCACGATACACGTTCATTGGTTGCAAGAAAAGTGTTACCAAAAAATTACGTGATCGCAACACTTAAACTCAGACATCACTACGTGACCGAACAGGTTAAAAAGTAATAAATATCTCCAAAGTGTTTTTAAGGTTGTAACATTTCATTTCCACACATTTTAGTGTCCAAAGAACAAAGGTGTCATTTTCTGAAAATTCCAATACTCCATCAAATTTTAGTGCGCCAGAATCAATAATGTTTGGCAACATTAAAATTTTTTTTAAGATGACATGTCATTAATATGTCAGGATAGAACCTTGTGTTTTGGTGAACGAGTGATTATTATAATTATTGTTCTTATCACCACTACATCAAAAAATTTACGAGGCATACAAACTCCTAGTATATTTTAAACTGTAAAAAATTCAGTAAATGTGTTTTTAGAAATGCTGAGAAAATATTCGAGCTATAAAAAATCATGTGTGATAAAACATTTCAAATTAAAAAAATTAACAACATAAAACCAAACTGAAATTAAATTATAAAGTACATCATTTGTGGAAAAACATATAAAGTGGGCAAAAAAAGAAAGTTCATTATAACAACCACTGAACAGGAAAATACAGAGACCCGGCTAAAAACAAAGTTAACTTTAACAATGGCAACTAAAATTGTCTTCTATTTTGTATTTTTTCATAATTATTTATCTGGATTTGTTACTTTATTTATTAAAGTGTCACATTTCCACACTATAATAAATACACCGTATAAAGAAAAATGTCTTATTATAGCAAAAAATTTAAAACTGCGATTTAACTATAATTTTTAGATACTGAAAACAAGATATGAAATACCAGTGATTTAAGAGACAGCAATAACAAGAATTTGAAGAAACAGTCAAATTTTACAAAAATTACGAATTTTGATTTTTAATTAAATAGGTGTTCACACTTACAATTGTGTAACTCCAAAGAAAACATATCAATAAATAAAATTACTATGTAAAGAAAAATTTTACATTAAATTAAACAACACATTTTAAATATAGTATATTAAATACTCTAAAATTATTTGACTACAATATATGAAATTATTAAAACACACCAAATCTTAACTTCAACTAGTATCTTCTAAAACTATTACATTTGTTTTAAAATATAGACTGTAAACATTAGAGCTTCAGATTTACTTCGGGCTACAGTGCTTAAAAATACAATTTTTTATAAAACAATAAGGATATAATTTTTAATGAATGAAAATGTAGTTTAGGGAGTATTTTTTCGTTGTAAAGAACATTCTTTACAAAACAACTTGACAAATATTGACACGTGAACAACTATGATGCATATTGGTAGCAAAATGCATTAGGGCGGCCACTGGACAGTACTATTTCAAATTGAGGTTTTTAATGGCTCTATCTCAATAAGAATTATGTTGAACAAAAAAAAAAAAACTATTATATCTCGTTTTCTAGTTATTTTGGTTATTGTGATATTAGGAGCTAAATAAATACTTGTTAAGATTTTACAAAAGCTACTAAAAAAAAAAAAAGGGAAATTGTGATAAACATTGAAAAATAATTTTGAAATAGTAAAACTGTAAAACAACATCCATCAAAATGACTAAAATCACAAAAATCTAAAGAATCTAAAAAAAATCAGTTTAAATTGTTACATAAATGTAAAGATTTGAATACAGTAATCAGAACTAAAGTAGCACACAATTTTGATAAAAGTGATTTTTAAACTTATAGACAGTTGTATTCACGGTAAAAAATTTTATGAAATCAAACAGATAATATAAAATCAATTTTTGATGGGAACAAATTGCAAGAAACAAGTTTTGGAACGAAAAAATGATAGTATTTCCAATTAAATCTTATTTTACACAAGCACAATAAATAATGTATAAAAAACCATTTAAGAAATTTTTAAAGAATTAATGTATACTTTCCATGATATGAAAACATAAAATTGAAAATTTACAGGATGGACAATGAAAGTTTAGTTGCGTGTAATACTGTGGCAAATTTTTTTCTTACTTTTGTTTGAGTGGTCCAAATTCATCGAAATCACCGGTACTGATGTTATAACTTACAGTAATGCTTGGGATTCAGTACCCGAATATGTTTCGCCAATGTAGCAAAATAGCAGTAAATAGCTGGTTCGAAATTGGTCAGATATTGACTGGTGTCTTACTAAAGATGAGAGACAGAGTCAACATGAGCCTGAAAAACATTCTTATTTCAGGATAATATTGTTTTTAAATATTGGCGTATACCACATTGTAAACGTGGATTTTCGTTCGATAAGCAAAATTGTTTCAAGGGATTTACGAAGACAGCTTTGAATTCTATTCACACATGTAGCGAATTTGCGCATATATATATAACATATTTATTACTTACAGTTAAATATATACGTTCAATGTTGTAAGCGGCTTGATGGACGTTCAGCTTCAGTAAAGAGATTATTGTTCACGGAAGTCAGTTTAAAACTCC
>NQII01004989.1:58988-101357 GCA_002778355.1 Clitarchus hookeri | reverse complement strand
TTTTCTATCGATATGACACTAAAATAAGATCACTTTTATGAATAGACAAAACACTCTAGCTACAATGGATTACTGCTAATTTAATTCCACGGTTTAACGGTTCGCAAAATAATACCGAGCTCCACTCATCAAACGAGTTTCCTCAAACCAAAATAAACGTACCATTGCTATGGCGAAGCCGTATGTTTTCGCGTGTCTGCAAGTTTTAGTCTTTATTGGTTGCACTTTAGAACCCAAACTGCTCGACCGATTTTGACAAATGAAGTATCGTTGTAATCGTATTGCAACTGAGGGCGACATAAGATAGGCGACGTCCCTAAATAACCAATTTCGTTGACTCTAGACGCCATTATGTCGGACTCAATTTTCTTCTTGGCAAAAGGATTCAGAAAGTTATAAAGAATTAATGAGAGCAAATAGATAAAGTAAAAGCCAGCAATCAAATATATATTAAGATAATTAATAGTAACAAGAAGATGCTGATTACTAATGATCCTACTTTCCTCTACATGGGTGCAAATACATTTTAGTGAAGTTCGTGAAAGCTTTGATGGTAGGTAGTCGTTGACGTCTCATTGACAACAATATTATTAGAGATGAAACCAGTAACATGTGAAACAGTACAAAGACAATCAAAATACATGAGTGACTTACCCGGGATTCGAATTCAGAAAAACTCACAAAATTAAGGTAACTTGCGATCAACTGCAAACCATTCAGAAAATAAATGACTTACATACAGAAAACATATACATTAATAAACTCTAGCACAGTACAACTTCTTAGCCAAATTTTAATGGAAGCGATAGATTGTTTCCCGAGATAAAGCATAAAATTATATAATTTCATGTGGGGCTATCTTACAAAATGGCGGAGAAATGAGACTTTGCCTAGACAATTTTTATGGATGTAACTGATACTGTCAGCATACAAAGTTATGTTGAAATATGTTTTGTAGTTTCATAGATAAAAAATTCGGGGCTAAAATGTTTATATAGCCACCATTTTGAAAATGTGTCTATGATCCTCTCAAAATCTATTAGTTTACATAGCCTGCCATAGTGCTAATTGTTTGACAAATTTGTATAAATCGGTTGTTTTTTCGTAGATCACAAAATTTTATTTTATCAAGTGACACTATTTTACAACATGGCGGACAGAAGAGATTTCGTGTACATGTATTATTGTTGTAATATATAGACAATATATAAAGTTTTGTCGGAATTAATTACATGGTTTCGACGATATGACATACAAAATTAAAATATCTATATGGCTGCCATTATGAAAATAAGTTTGTATGACATACCTAAAACATTTTAGTTAACATTACATACTGCAGCACTACTTGTTTGCCATATTTGGTAGGAATCGGCAAATTGTTTCCCGAGATATGACAAAAACTTTATTTATTCATATGGCACTATCTTACAAAATGGAGGACAAAAGAGGCTCCATGTAAACACACTTGATGTTTGCTTTATGTACTCCCAGCATACAAAGTTAAGTTGGAATTGATAAAATGTTTTCGAAAATATAACATACTGTGCTAAAATACCTAACTGGCTGCTATTTTGAAATAACGTGTTTGACATACTTCAAACATACTTGTAATATAAACTGTGGCAGTACTACATGATAGCCAAATTTGGTAGGAAAAAATATTAATATGGCGGCCATTTTGAAAATAAGAGCCCAATAAAGTTTAATTACTGGCGTTCACCTGGCCTATCATAGTATTTATTATGTTCCAAATTCGGCGAAAATTGGTTCAGTAGGTTTCGAGATATAATGTAAAAGATTTATTTTTACATGCAGCGATATCTTTCAAATTGGTTCGTAAAATCCACCCTTCAGCTTGTCACCATTCAAATCAACGAGATGATATGTCTGTGGTTCGTAATGACGAATCTTTTCAATCCTGTAGACCTCAGCAAATGCTAGTCAATAAACTTATTAGGGATTTATTATCAAAATGGTGGCCACAGAAGTATTTTAGGTTTATTTGGTATGACCAACATATCATGTGGCCAATTTCAACCAAATTTTGTACGCTGATGGTATGTGTTACTGGCTAAACAAAATCTACTTTTGTAGGCCTGTTGTTATCTCGCTCGCCTAAGTTATCGAGCTTCGTCTTCACGGCTGAGAGCTTGCTTCCTAAAGATCTCAGTTTGTATTCCAGTTCAGAGTGTATGATTTTGAAAATGTTCCCTTCACTCATGATATCTGGACATGGTGACCAATCTGCGATTTAGGCTTACACTTGTCCAATTTCTTCACACATTTCAACAAAGGTAACAAAGAATCATCTTTAACTTCCACTTGGGCGCAGCATGAGGATCATGCGGTCCACTCGTCCATTGTAAGCAGATATCAAGTGAGGCAGCATGTCTAGCAACTTGTAACTTCCTGGCGACAAAAATTCTCGCCACATGTCATTCTTCAGAGTGCAGTTAAATCGTTCCACAATAGAGGCCATCTTTTCACCGAATGTACTATAGTGATTAATTTTATTCGCTGCCATTAGCGAATGGAAGGTGGGATTGCAGAATTCTCTGCCAAGATCCATCTGCAAATTCTTATGTGGTTTCTTATCTTGCAAAACTGTATTCATCGCATTGGCCACATCGAGGCCTCCTTTCCGGCGAACTGATACTGCTCATCCAGATTTACTGAAACAATTTATTACTGTTAACATGTATTTATATCCCTTATTAACAGCAGCATACAGTATCATTTCGACTAGATGAGTAATTTTCGCCCGCGATAATTACAGCATGCAGGCCGGTGAAGCTCAGCAGCGATCTGCGCATGAGATATTGTTTCTTAGAATATGTAACCACCTACACAAAATTATTATAAAATTTTTAAAATATTGTTTGTGTGGGTATAATTACCAGCTTGCTGAGATGCAATTAGCAGCCATAGACGTGATACGAGTTCATTCTCATCGTCCCAGAATACATACTCGAGCTGAACGCCTCCATCAAGCTTCGAAGTCAGACCCGAGCCACTCGCTAAGCCGATGTCCGGAAACAGGTTCCCTCCTGGTCATCCAGTGTCGAGCCCTTCGTGCATTCCACCAAACCGGCCAGTCGAGACTTCCTTCTTTGTCTTTTCTCCGCTTCTTTCACGAGTAAGATGGACTATTATCGTTCTTCCTTTCCATATTTCGCTTCTTTCACATCACCATCATCACCATCTTCGCAATCATCATCAAGTTCCTCCACATCACCATTGTCAAACACACCTACGAAGCGACATCTCACAATACAATGCAGTTTCTGCGATCGCGTGTTTACCGATCGCACGAATGGCTTGCGGCATGAACACACTTGCGCCCTTAACCCATTCCGAGAGGCACAGCCACATGTGCGGTAGGTGTGGGAAGGCATTTGCTCGCACCGACTCACTCGCCAACCATCGTGTAACATGCACAGGTCGGATCGGACAGGACACATCGACTCATTGCAAGTTCTGCAATGAGGGATTTGCTCGCACTTGCGATGCATGTCTCAACGAATATGACTGCCGGGCGAACCCCAATGCCGAGACGCTGGAGTGCTACAAGTGCGGGAGACAGCTTACCCGCGCTTACAATCTGCGTGCGAAACGAGTCTGCGTGGCTGCGACTTCTGCTTCCTAGCGAAGGCCGTCCAATGCGCCGCAGCATGTAGCACTGGTTCCGGTCCGCATTATTGCTGCTGTTGGGCGATCTCGCCATAGGGCCGTCGTCACTGATGCCAGCGAGTGTAACGAGTATGGTTTTGTGGAGGCAGAGAGCACGTTTCGGGGCACGATGGAGACTTACATGGCCGAGAATACCTCGAGCTAGGCCCTCGACATTTGCGGCTGTCTCGAGAGGATGAAGGAGAATATCATCGGCCAGCTGGAACAGGAGATTGAGGATCAGGGAGCGGTTAAGTTCAATATTTTTTCTCGAGTGTGCATATGGAAAACCGGAGCCTCACGAAGATGAGATGGACCAGTGTGCCTTCAAGGCTAACAGCATGCCCCTTTTCAATACTGGCGACACTGAATATGCCATGTCGGCTGCCATTACCAAGATAGGGTGAGCATGCTGCGCATGTCAACCAATAGAACTATGACCTGGAGTCGCATTTCAACTTCGGCGGACTAAAGGTCCCCACCCCTCTTCATCAAATACCCCTGTTCGAGAGGTCCAATCCAGGGGTCAGTGCTAACATCTATGCACATAACGAAGATTGTAAGGTGGTCCCAATATGAGTATCGAAGGAAGAACTTGCTCACCACTTTGATCTATTCCTTATGATGACTGCAGACAGGAACTCACATTATTGCTACATCTCAGATTTCTCCCTACTGGTAAGTTCGCAGGTGACTGTTCATGAACACGCCATAAACATTTGCAAGTGACATCTCAAGGGATATGATAATCAACCATGTGTGATGGGACTTACAGGTACTGAGACACTGACTAAGCACAGGAGGTACTGTAACGAACATGCGCCAGCCCTTGCCGATATGCCCCAGCCAGAGAAGAATGGTAAGCCTCCTGTTCTCAAGTTACATAATTATATTAACATTATAATGTTCCTATAGTAGTGTATGCCGAAGTTGAAGCCATGTTAGTGCCAGTTCAGACATGTCAGCGAACCTGGATGCATCCTACACCTATAGGTACCAAAAGAACGAGCCCTACAGCTATGGTATCTACATAAAAGTGGATAACGACATTACACCAGCCTCCTAGACCTCCAGCCTCTCCACAGATGTGAAATTCTACACTGCGAAGGATGCACCTTGGAGAAAACTCTGGCAACATGGCGGGGATCTAGAAGGGATAACCTGGCATCTTGGCGGGGACCTGAGTGAGATAACAGGGAGGAAACCCTCCACACATGAGAGGGATGGCTCGGAGAAAACCCTGGCATCCTGGTGAAGGCCTGGGAGGGATAACATGGAGAAAACAGCGGACCTGGAAGGGATGGCATGGATAAAACCCTGGCATCATGGTGGGGTCCTGGTAGGGATAGCACGGAGAAAACTGTGGCATCATGGCGAGGACCTGGGAGGGATAGCATGAAGAAAACCCTCCACATGGAATGCATGCGCGTGAAGTGGCGTCATCTGGTAGGAAGGAATGAGAGAGCCTTAATTTCTTTCGGAAGCAGGCTAATAAAAATCGGAAAGCCTGAAACGACAGCGAAAATACGAAAAGCTTCGCAAGATTAGCTTCCATTCCATCATTTTCATGCTGGCTTACGTGGAGGGTAGCTTTGTGTTTTTAACGAAACTCTATGGTTATGTTTCTTTTATAGCTGTACCATACATCAGTCTGAGGGGCAATAATGAAAAAAAAATTAGGTGAATGTCTAAATAGTTCTTCTTTAAAAAATGATTATAAAATTAATATAAACAAAACAATTGGGAAAATGTCTAAACATTGCAAAATTCTTTAAGAAATTTCACGTATAATACTTTTCGTTTGAAATACATATCGTTACAAGACAGCTGAGGGGCGTATTTGAGATAGTGAGGGATGGAGGTCTTAATAAAAATAAACGAAATAAATTCAATTTTTAATTTATTCGAAAAACTATAACTTATAGCATTAATCTATCTATCTTCGCCATTGCTCTTTTTTTTTCTCAGTGAGCGCAATACTTAATGTACTGGGTGAGTATAAAAGAATACCCCAACTTTGAAGGTTTATAATCAAAACCAAACAATCTACAACCTTGATTGAACAATCAAATGAACCGTGGAACAGTGAAGTATGTTTTCCATACATTCATAAATGTTCAATGTGACCACCATGAGCGGCCCGAACGACATCTACGAGATAATCATTCTCGTTCCACGCTCTTGTCAGAATGTCCGGTATTACGGTTTGGATAGCGTTCGTAACTGTGAGTTAGAAGTGGTGAGGGGAATGCGAGCTCACATTCGACACGTCAATGTGAAAGGGATGGTCTGATGTTTCCTTTATGTGCCGAGAGATGACAATGGGAGCCTCTTTCGTCGCACTATGAGCGTGCATTGTGTGTTAGTTCGCATCACAATGGTGACGGAACAACAGAAGGTGGTCTGTGTTATTCAGTTTGCTAATTGTACATCGGTTACGACTGTTCAACGTGGATTCCGTCGCAAATACGGACGTCGTCCTCCTGATAGGTGGAGTATCGTACGTTGGCTTCGTCAGTTCCGTGACACAGGGTGCCTTTGCAAAGGCAACATTTCTGGGCGGCCACGTGTGTGTCAAGAGAATGTGCAACGGATTCAACAAGCGTCCGTTCGCAGTCCGAGAAAATCAACTCGACAAGCTAGCAGGGAAATGCAAATCCTTCAATCGACGGTATGGACAGTGTTGCGAAAGCGATCGCTGTAGAAACCATACAGGTTACAGCTTGTACAGGCTAATACCGAAAGGGATAAAGAACTGAGACATGATTTCTGCGCATTCGTTTTTGCCTAGAACGAGGTAGACGATGCCTTCATGTCTAAGCTGGTTTTTAGCTATGAAGCGACGTTCCATACAAATGGTAAGGTGAACCGGCACATGAACCTCCACATGAAACCACCGAACACGAGCGCGCTTCCCCCAAAGTGAACGTGTTTTGCGCTGTATCCAAAGACACTGTTTTCGGCCCTTTCTTTTTTCACGAGCCCACTGTTACTGGAATCCCTTATTTGGACATGTTTACAGAGTGGTTGTTTCCCCAGTTAGAAGAGGCGGCGGGGGACTTCATTTTTCCAGCAGGATGGTGCGCCACCCCATTGGCACCTAGCTGTTCGCGGATACCTGAACGAGACGTTGCCGCAACGCTGGATTGGTCGAGGAGCAGCTGGTGACCAGGCTCTTCATCACTGGCCCCCAAGGAGCTCGGATCTAACCCCGTGCGATTTTTTTCTATGGGGGTACATAAAGGATGAAGTGTTTCGTCCACCATTGCTGGCTAACATTGACGACTTCAAAACGAGAATTACGGACGCCATCCAAACCATAACACCGTACATGCTGACAAGAGTGTGGAACGAGTTTGATTATCGCGTAAATGTCGTTCGGGCCGCTCGTGGTGGCCACACTGAACATTTGTGAAGATATTGTAAACAAATGTCAGAGTTCCATGGTTCTTATGATTGGTCAACTAAATTTGTGGGTTGTTTGGATTTGATACTATTGACCTTCAAAGTTGGGGTATTCTTTTATACTCATCCTGTGTATTTAAACTCTACTAAACGTCCTTCTTAGTGTCTTTGTTTGGTTATAGACAATTAACTCATACTCATCATTAACACATATTCAGTCTATATGTTGCCATCATTTGCAATGTCTTTCACGCAACCAGTCCAATAGTTCAGCCTGCAGTCGCACTCTTCACTGCTCTGATGTTCGCAGTCGCAGATTTTCCTCCCGCTGGTCACTTTCGGCGCCACTCGTTTCTCTTCTCGCTCGTCGTCTGTCGCCCGACTGTCATGAACTCTCGGCTCGGAGGCCTGTCGAACTTTTATATGAGTCGCCCTGATCATCTGATAGGTTGGACGCACCCCGAGTCACTCTGAGAGAAACGAGGTCAGTAATCCAGAGCATTCTTCAGATAAACGCAGAAATGCAATACAACCAAGGCCAAGGCCAGGAGTTTGCGAGACAGTAGCGTTATCGCAGTGCCACTCGCGGAAAGCCTGTGGATGCTGGTATTTGTGTTTGCCGCCCACTCTTGGGTTACATGCGTGACCTTCACACATTTCCGCTCTCGCACGGATGCGAAGCAACGAGCGCGTAACAATAGTATATTATAGTTTAATGTATTTTTAGTGAAATACCTGGACATAAACGTTAATTGTATTCAACACTAGTATTAAATAAATGTTATTTGTAAATTAACCTATAGGTTGAACTGGTAAAGCATTTTTGTAAGTATTAAAAAAGTTACCATTTCTTCAAAATAACTTAGTAAAAATTCTTATCAAAATGGAATTAATAAAATAGAGTATGAACATGTCAGTGCCTAGTTTGCTGCCTATGATTTATATTGTAATCTTGGTATTAAATATAATGAAATTAACAGCGTGGTCGTAAATACCCTGTAACCAAACAGCAAAATGGTAACGCAAGACAACCGGCTTACATGTGAACAACCGTAGGTTCAGTCTGCTAAGTCTGTTTAGCGTGATCGCCGTAAATGTGAACCAAGCCTTAGTCTAGTACCTACAATAAAAACCACAAATAAGACGACAATTACNGTGATCGCCGTAAATGTGAACCAAGCCTTAGTCTAGTACCTACAATAAAAACCACAAATAAGACGACAATTACCACGTGTGTCTATGTATTCATATTGTGCTTTCTAAGGTTGCAAGTCGCCGAACCACCCTGCGGACACGTAGAGTGAATGTGGGGCAGAGCGATCTCGCTGGCTGAGTATAACCAAACTCCACAGAGTTTGGTTAAACTCGGTTCTTAACAGAGCGGTCCTGAGAGCTGGTGAGGATGGAGCAGCACCGGGATGCAAGAGCGGGGGAAACGGGACATCCCCAAGAAAACCCGCCGACAAGCGGCACCGTCAGGCACGATTCCCACATGCGAATATCCGGGAGCGACCTCGCCGGGAAACGAACCCGGTTCGCCTAGGTGGGAGGCGAGTAGTCTAGCCCCTACACCACCGCGGCCCACCAAACTCCATGTCCTAACACTGAACTGCTTTGTAGGCAATCGTAAACAATGTCGATGGGATTTGAGGTTACAACACTGTTTATTTATGTAAACAAGTTCTGTGAGATGTTTGTATACCTACTTCCTCTGGCCAATTTTTAATGCAACTAGATTAAAGCCAAATTGAAAAAAAATTTATTCGTATGAAAGTGCTTGTATTTTGAAAATCAAGATACAAACAAAGACGTTCATTAGTGTTGATTTTGTGACTTTGACAGTTGTGTTGTTTGGACACAGACTAAAGATGACTTTAGTCTGTGTGTGGACACGCCTATAAGAGCAGCAATCAATGCTAGTTTCAGAAACCCTGTCGAGTCAGAAAAAAATATTAAACAACACTTTTACTTTCAGAATGCAACTAAAAAATCCACAAATCCAAGGCGATAATGATTCGCCTCGCTTTCAATTTTGACGTCAGAAAAGGATGCGCGCTAACAGATTTTTCAATTGCTTGAGAATCAAAATATTTTTGACTTTCCTTCCCAAGTGTGGAGTAATTTGTTACACGCCGGTTTATGGCGCGAAGTGTTCTGGGTTCGGATCCTGGGTATGGCAGGCGTGGGCGCGCTGTCTTTAGTCTTTAGGAATAAAGGCAGGGACTTTACGAGGGTTCAGTAGCCGCCATCTTGTATTTATGCAAATTTCTTTGTATTTTATTTTAGGTATCGACAAGGCATAGGAAATTGTTTTGCACACGTTCTAAAGAAAAAAATTATTATTTCTTGCCAGCAGTCACTAGTAAAATTATTGAATAAGTGAAGAGGTAAACTATATATATATATATATATACACACAGAGAGAAAGAGAGAGAGAGAGAGAGAGAGGATGTCTCAGACCTACCAGCTCTTTTTATCAAAAACGGTGCGTCCGAGCTTTTTCGGGTAAAATGCTTTATAGACAAACCCTTGACAACGAATTGAATGGTGTTTTAACCGTACAATGCCTATGATCTGCGGTAAACCGGAGGAAACGGAGGTAACTTCAGAATTTCAAATGGGAAGATGGTACAAAATTTGTATCGTTGAATAGCGCTCGCAAAAATGGAACATTTTTTTTGTCTGGAAAGTTTTTTGGTATGTCCCGCCGATTCGATGATATCAAAAATCTCCTTGGCGTTGACGAGATTATGTGCTTAAAAATACCTTTTTAATGTTGTAGGCCAAGGGAGGAAACAAACTTTTGCTCACCCTTGCAGTTTGAAATATACGCAATTTGTGCAATTCTTCAGTAGAAACATACATGACTTTTAAATTACAAATAATGTTTTTGTTTGGTACTTGTTACAGAAGAACACTTTTGCTTGTTTCATGTTCACTGTAGCAGGTGTTCTAAATGTTTTCCGCCCTGTTCTAAGCACATTCGTGCCCGTCTTCGAGCACTTTGGGTACGCCGAAGTATCTCTGCAGCCGGCGGCAACCGGCATGCTACTTTAATTCGGTCTTTCATTTCATCTCTTGCTGTAGGATACTGTTGATTAACAGTGTCTTCAATGCCCCCACCCTAAAAAAAAATATCAAGGGAGATTAAGTCTGGCGACCGTGGCGGCCAAGTCACTGGACCCTCTCTCCCAATCCATCGACCAGGAAAACTTTGATTTTCAAGTACGCCTGGCCTCCAAGGACAAATGGGCCGAGCATCCATCTTGTTGCAGCCACAGTAACAACCGCGTTGCTAGTGGAACATCTTCTAGCAACTCAGTCAGTGCGCGTTGCAGACATTCAGAGCACCGCTCACCATTTAATTGTTCATAAAAAAAAATAAGGTCCAATAACGTGATCGTGGATGATTCCACTCGATGTATTTAGGCTCCAAATGTGCTGGTTGTCTTGCTGACGTAACCAATGAGGGTTTTCTGCTGATCAACAGTGAGCATTGTGGATATTTACGTCCCCGTTAGATTTGAAAGTGGCGTCATCATTCCACAGTATGTTAGTCGGGAGGTCCAGATTGTTATTTAAAAACCAGTTGCAGAAGGAAATTGTAGTCTGGAAATCAGCTTCGCTTAATGCCCGATGGACACGAATGTGGTAGGGACGTGACCCACCGTCGTGTAGGATTCTTCAGCTGGTACTTCTGCTCACTTCGGGATCACCTGCTAGTCTTCGATTAGAAAGATGTGGATCCAGATCTATTGCAGCAAGAATATCTGCACTTCTATCGTCTCTAACATGTATACTGGCTCGATTGTTACGATTGTGGGTCGGTTGAATTTGGCTACTATTGCGAACCTGTGCTTCCGGTCGGTGAAAAGCATGTCGTGACCGGCGCGGACGACCTTGATACCTCCCTGCGTAAACCCGATCTGCTTGTCGATAGTTATGGCGACATTCGCCGAGCACCATAAGCATGTCAAATGCCTCTTCGTTTGAATACGACATCACTGCAAGAATAACAGAAACAAAGTAAAAACCTCGCTAGGAACCTTTCACAGTGAACGTAACGCCAACACGCCTCTTGTTCGACATGAGCAATGGCACAAACAGAGGGGAAATGCAAGTGCTGCTATCTAGCGTCAACAGTTCCCGCTCGCCTCGTTTGGACTGGCGTGGCGTGACATCGGATGTGCCAGACAGAGAGTATTCCATATCTTCAAAACGGCGTAACATACCAAAAAACTTCCCCGACAAAAGATGTTCAGTTTCGCGAGCTCTATTCAACGATACTAATTTTGTACCACATTTCCATTTTAAATTCTGAAGTTGACTTCGTTTCCTCCGGTTTCCAGCAGATTCCAGTCAATGTACGGTTCACCATTCGATTCGACCTTATAGGTTTGTTTACAACGCATTTCACCCGTAAAGTCTCAGATGCGCTATTTTCGACAAAAAAGGGCAGGCACTGTAGGTCTGGGGCAAACTGTATATATAAGAAAAAAACTGACTGAATGACATATCATCGCCCAGCTTCAACCATTGGTCCTAGAAAAATGAATTTCTGAAGAAACATTCATTATCTAATGTAGGCAGCCAATAATAAGGGATTATTAAACATTCAACTCCTAAAGGGCTGAAATGAAGGTTTGAAGTTTGCATGGAAAACAAATATTAGCTTGTCCTATTACCTATAAACTTCGTGAGAGTACTATAAAAATAAATAATCAAATACATGCTTAACAGTTTCTTAAAAGTAAACCAATANCTATAAACTTCGTGAGAGTACTATAAAAATAAATAATCAAATACATGCTTAACAGTTTCTTAAAAGTAAACCAATAGTAAAACAATTGTAACTAAAATGGCAAAGAACATTATTTACAAATAAGTGTTGTAGTGAAAACATTAATTCCGCGCGGACAAAGACGCTAGTAATATGATAAAGGAAACACTGTCCATAAACTTAAATGTCACACTTCTAATACGACGTAATTACAAGTAACTATTTTCCCATCCTCGCTGCCAACTTTACAGACAANTTTAAATGTCACACTTCTAATACGACGTAATTACAAGTAACTATTTTCCCATCCTCGCTGCCAACTTTACAGACAACATGCCGGTCGGTGTGCCCGTTGAAATTCACGCAGTATCGGACAGTAATTTTTTTTCCAAACGTTGATTTCAAAAGTGCTTACTTTAATGTGAACAACCTATAGCCTGATTCACTTAACTGCGCGGGCTCTGTTAGATGGGGCGGTTGCTAGAGGCGAAACGGCGGTGTAGAATGTAGAATGACTCGTGTAGAATGGCCCTTACACGAGCAGGCTGCAGTATCTACGTGCGGGTGGCAGCGGACGGACGAGCCACCGTGCGGCGAACATGGCGGACGTGTCGACCGGCAGGAGGCGATCCCACCTCGATGACCGCTGGAGGTCAGTTCCTCGGAACTGACTGACACGCGCGGCCTTGATGCAGGGAAAACCAGTCCGGAATTCTTTGAAGGCTCGCTACCTGGCTTCCGCATTGGCTGGTCAAAACTCCCATGCAGTTTTTAACATTCCTCTGAACCCTGGTTCTACATGCATGCATNGGCTTCCGCATTGGCTGGTCAAAACTCCCATGCAGTTTTTAACATTCCTCTGAACCCTGGTTCTACATGCATGCATGCATGCATGTACGCGCGCGCACACACACACACACATACATATACATATATATACAAGTACAATTGGCCTTCCATACATGCCGTCTTGCCAATGAAATTACAAACAAACGAACATTGCAGATCTGTTTGCCTGATGAAATTATTGTAGCTTATGTTAATCATTAGATTTTTATAACTTTTTTTATAATACACTCCAGAACAAAACAGATGCTAGACATCTGGGAAAAATGGTGAAAATAAAATGGAAAAACATGTGTTGAAAGTTTACGTGATTTAGTTTCAATGGTTACAATTTTATATCACACGCGAACAACGGAGATGGTAGCACAGCCATACTGCTAATCCCTGTGAACAGGATGCAACACTCCCTCGCGTCTGGTAACACACGACGATTCGGTTCGGAATGGCGCTTACCCCCCACCTAGGTGACATGTGCTTGTTCAGCACACAGCATTATTAGCACACGTGTGCGTGTGTATATATATGCATATATATAATATGGAGTGGGGCAGAATTCGAACAACAAACGTCGTGAGGTGATTCTTTAAACACAATAAAGTAGGAAATGTAAAGAGCACTTTGTACCTAAACTTCACATTAAGAGACGTATAAATCCTTAAAAATTTACATTTTAAAAATAATTATTGTAAAATTCAGGGACGAAGCAAAATTAAGTAAACATTCTCCAAGCATTGTTTTACACTATCGCGATCTTCAACCTAAGTGCAACATCGCATTAATACCTCCACCCTTCAAGAAAATAACAAAGGTTGCCACCCTCTTATTGTAGACAACATTTTTGCCTTTAGAAATGGTAAAATTTGATGCCCAATTTCAAATAAATGGTCCTCTTATTATATCTGCCAAGAGTCCATCCGTTTTCAAGCAAAATGCACAAAAAGCTTCGGCTGCAGCGACAGAGCGCCTAGCACGTAGGCAATACATGCGTCTACGTTAGTAACTGCGCTCTTTAGAAATGAATAATCAATGCACACTATTTGAAAATTAAAATGGTCTGTTATTTTATGTATGTATATATAACTCTTATTCGCATTTGCTACTCGTGAATTAATCTCGGCTTTCCAAAGTGCTCATGTTACAGAGAATGACCTATACCGGTGATCATTCAAGACTTAAGTGTCAATATGATAATGTAAACACTTTTTTATTACACTTCTCACTGGAACGTGCACAGTGATTGGTTTAGAAGGGAAAAAACGGGGGAGAATCACAGGGAACTTGACCCGAAAACTCATGAACGTGTAAAAAACCAAAAGGATACTAATTTTATTGGCCACCAACTGCAGAGACGAAAGGGGCATTTTTTTAAAAACGTTTATTTTAAAATGTTTTTAATCAGGCGTCACTTAGTTATACTTGACGTGCGCGTCTAAACATTTCTGCCAGTATAAATAACTCTATAAAGAGCTCAGCACGGGAAATTCAGTTTGGAACCGAGAAAGCAACCCCCGAACGTTTACACGAAAAGTTCCCTTAAATTTGTTATTTCTTTTCAAACCACGAGGAAGTTACTTTCAGAAGATTTAAGAGTACGTAGTCCGGGAAAAATTTCTGTAGAAACGATGTTCGTTCATAAAATTCAAACTTAAACCCCGTTAAATTAGAGTGAATTTAAATGAGAGATTTAGAGGTAGAAACCGGAAGTCACGACATTAAAGGCTACAACTGGATTTTTTTCAAACAGCTGTTGGGTTACAGACGTCCTTAAGGACCGGTTTCATAATGTCGGGTTTTGTTCCGATTAAATTCTGATTAAAATTTAAGGGTTGGTTAGAGACATTTTCTGTTTCTGAATTTATGGTTGAGAATAACCAACATTTATTTTGCCTCTAACCAATGGTTATCTCGAAAACAAGAATAGGTTCGGATTACTGTACTATTCAGAATATTAAAACAAATGTGGTGGTCGTTCTTGGCTGATGTGAGGTTAATGTTTGTGTATTTAAATTGCCTAAATCAGCCGAGGATTTCGATTGGTTATTTAGGATGATGATTACAAAATTATTGATTATGTCAGTCGGTCGCGATTATTAGGCCCGTAATAAAAGGCAAGTAATTAATTATCAAATGAATTTTATACATGCGAAAATGTGTTTTCGAGACTTGTGGGCGATATTGTGATGGATAGCAACACATTAATGTAAATGGCAAAAAATATGCCAGAAAAACTTATTTGGTGATAAAATAAGTCGATATTGTATAAAAGTAATTAAATAATACTCGTTTTCAAAAATGACTACTTTCTGCAGGGGCTCAAAAAACACCGTAACTTCAGAAAATCAGGCAAATTTCTGCCAATATGTTTATTCTATAGTAGATGAGGATGTTTTGGATTTAGTTTTAAGTTATTGGGAAAAGTTATTCTGTCGGATTTAAAATATTGTAAATGTTTCGCGAAGGTCCGCTCACTCGTAAAAATACGTTTTTGAACAATAATTTCATTATGAAACAGGTGATGGATTCGTGACAGCCACTAGTATAAGATTAATATAAGTATTTGTTAGCACATACTGAAGTCTGTTTGAATTCCATGAGAGATTCGTCGTTTAATTCATAATTGTGTGGTGCGGTACATGTGTATTTTGAAATCTAAGGCAGCCATCTGGGGGCAGTTCAGATATTTGAACAATGTAACGCATAAAAGGCGTTAAACTGAATATCTCGCAAAGTGCCTAGTCATTGCACTTTGGGGCGTGATACGGCTAGCAAATGAACGACAATATTAATTAAATAAATAGTTTGGCCTCTGGGATGTAAAAGTTCGTTGCTTCGATATTTAATTACAAAATTTATCGTTATTTTCTGCATGTTATAAATGCGTCAATTTATGTAATCGTGGTGCTATCTGTGGGAACTTGCTCAAACTTTTTAGAGCGGCCGAAAAAGCAGATACGCAAGAAAGTGTGCTTTGGTAAGAAATGTAACTTTTATATGATCGTATTAATTTGTCCAGAACTATTATCTCTTGTAGAGTGTTTTCATAATAAATATACATTCTCATCACGCAATATTTTCCACACACGAGTCGTGTCGAGCCGTTATGTGGCTGACGTTGCTATCAAAGTATTGCTAGTATTCCACATTCGGGCAGGCATGCAATGTCGTATTTGCAAAGTTGTGATTTCATTCTCGTGCTTGCGTGATTTGTTAATATCAAAATACTGGAAGTATGAGCGTAATATTTCAGTATTGAAAATATACATACGTAAGGAAGCGATAAGTCGGCACTTCATTTAGGAACGAGTAATTGTGTGTTAGCATGCCACGCGTTTCTTTAAAGTCGTGAAATGTGTTTTGAAATACTTATACATCTCAAGTACACATGATATGTAATCAATACAACAACGATTCTAAAAATTTCATTGTATTGGAATCACATCTCACGCAAACCACGCAAAAAGTCTACATTAATTAGCATTAGATTAGCTGTCTTGTTTCCAGTAATACAAATACTTTCGAACCTAAGAATCTGATATAATATCTGAATCAGTAAGGTTTCCTAGTCAAACCAGTTTATTATTGGTTCTTCCTTTCGGATATTTACAAAAAACTTTGTCTAACCAGAACTCTGACCAAGAATAACATAAACAGCGGACGACGACCTGACAGTAGCCAATCATAAACGAAAACGTCAGAGCAATGTTGCCAGATTTATCTTAACCATCTCTTATCTAACCAACACTTTCTTAACCGGGAGATGCCTATTGTAAAACAGGAGACTAACGAATTATTAAAATTATATTAAAATTTATCGTATGGTCAGATAGCCAAAACTTTGAACATACATTGTGAAACCGGCCCTAAGACTGCCACCTAATGAGGGGCATGTGCCAGGCAGAAATCTATGAAGCGCTACGGATGACGCCGGCCGGCGCCTGTAAAGTGCTGTTTCGCCTCTACGCGGAGTGCAGATCTATTAATTGCTTGTGAACTTAATTACCATTCACAACGTGCAGTGTTCCCGTCAGGGCCGGACTCAGAGACCCAGGGCCCCTAGGCCATTACAGAGTCCCCCCCCCCTTTTTTTTTGGTCATTTAACAAAATAACCTATTTTACTTTATATTTGATTAAAGTTTTTTTAATTTAGAAAATAGACAAGATGAACAATATAGAGAGTGAATTAAGTCCCTCATCTTATGTGGTAGATCTTAAGTAATTANCTCTTCTGTGGTAGATCTTAAGTAATTATTAACCTCTCTTTAGCGCTGAAAATGAAGACAGTTTGTCCCCTGGCCAGGCTTCCCTCCGAGGCTAGTGCCCTAGGCAGGTACCTTGTTCGGAAGTCCGACACTGGTTCCCGTCCCACCGCTGGAACTATGTCACAGTGTTGCGTTCAATCAAATTACACGTTAAAAGTCCAATGCACTCCTCTATCATAGTTTCGCGTGAATTCGGTTCGTATATTTTGAGAAACAGCTGCCTGTTAACGCCGTTTTCAGTCACGTTGGAGGGCATTAAAATAACGTTACCAATGTGCGCGATGCCTTGAAAGTACCACACACGACTGGTCTGTAGTTTTTTTTTACTAACTACTCTAAAACTTAGTGTTATGTGTGAGCCCGCGGTAGGGACGGGAGCTAAGTGCGTCTCAGGGCTAAGCCCCATACGCCTACAAGGAAGGGAGAATCATGCAAGGAGACATGCATCACGGCAAAGAGGGATTGGGCTGCCATGCTTTTGGCCATGATAACTGGTCTGTAGTGTGTTTCCTTTTTGTAGATAAGCATTTCGGGCGCACACTCACTGATTTCCTATTAAAAAACAACTTCAAATCTGCAAACACACGGCGAGGAAGTTAAAGCGCCATGTCGACGGCCGCCTTACAACGGACGGTACTGGAATACGAGAGGTCAGCGGCTCGCTGCCAAGGACGTCTCGTGCTTCTCATGTTACGTGGCCAACAAGACAAACAAGAGTAAAACCCGTTTTCATTCATACGGCTTGACATCGCAATGCATCACAGGCAACGCACACCTCTAAGGAAATACAACACGTTCCTCAACAAAGTGTCGTTCACCTCAAATACAGGAAATTTACATTGACGAGAACTTATTTATACGTTTTATCTGCGCTACAAAACTAGTTATTAATTTAAAATGATGATCGAAAATATTACGAGGGAAGAGGAATTCCGTCTGGATGAATAAAATCTAATCGTTATTATCAAATGTTATATCTCAGCATTTTTTTTAAAGACTTAGGCATTATTAGATAGGAAATGTACATGAGTACACGATCTTAGTAGATGAATGTAGTCGTAACGATCTGCTTCCCACCAACACCTAGCACTTCGCCTAGCCTGCGAAGTTGACACTTCGGCCTCTCAACTGCTTTACACTTGTTCATCTTTCTGTATTGGAGGTGCTTTATTTTTCTTTTGCTGCTGCTGCTCGCTCCCGATGTATCTTAAACCAGCTCCTGGGATGTGGTGTCTGTAATGGTGGCACTACCTTGAAAACATCCTAGCCATGGGAGACAGCCTAGAATCACTTCGTCCTGTTGCAGATAGACAGGTAGGTGTTTGTAGACGTATTTTATTTCGTGTCGTGCATATGCGAGTAGGGATTCTTTAGACAGGTATGCAAACTCGGTATGTTTGTCGAGTGCTGCAAGTGATTTAATCTTTTCATATGCCATGATAACTCATAAAATGTTCTGACCACTAGAACATCGACCCATAATTTTCACTATGTCCTCTCGACGAGAGAAAGAAATTCTGAGTGACGCGTGGATGGCACGAACTGATTTCTATATACCTAAAAGTGAGTAATGTGGACAGAAGCGATATTCTCTACCAAACGCCAGTTTATTCGAAGCGAGATTTTAGAGACATGCTAATATTTACAGCTTGATGTATTCAAACGAAATAAATTGTTACCTTGTACTGTATAACTGAATTCCTCTTGCAAAGGGACATGCATGTGTAATATGTGATTGCGATGGTTGGTAGGTGCTTATAACTACTCTCCTTTACATTTTATTTTTATACCAGTTTGCATTAGTGTGTAGCAGTGTTGACCTTAGCGTTCCCACACTTCACAGTGGAAATTGTTTCGCATAACGTAANAGTTTGCATTAGTGTGTAGCAGTGTTGACCTTAGCGTTCCCACACTTCACAGTGGAAATTGTTTCGCATAACGTAATGTACAGCGTTCGATGCTCGCATGCTCGCGCAATATGCATTTGTTGGTAAATGCATAGAAATATTTTATTTTATAATATTTTTTGCATCAGAGCGTAGCAGTGCCGTCTCTCTTGCGCGACTAATGGTTTAAAATGTATTTTGTTTTGTGGCAAGCAATGGAAAACAAGTCTTCACAAGTCGCGTAAAGTGTATCGCACTTGACACATTGTAGTCATTTTTGATGTTGGTCACTGTGATCATTCGTTCTTTCTCATGTCGGCGTGCATTCTGGCTTTTACTAAACTTCTTGGCGTGATAGCAACACTTATATCACTATTATGTACTGCGGCTCCATCGGGTATTTTTTACAAATTGTGACTCGTTATGACATCATGCTTGTGATGTACTTTCATATATGCTAGTCCTTTNCATCGGGTATTTTTTACAAATTGTGACTCGTTATGACATCATGCTTGTGATGTACTTTCATATATGCTAGTCCTTTTTTGTTTGTTACATGACTGATTTTCCACGTACAGGATGGTTTCATATCTTCTATACTTTGTTTATCTGACCCTTGCATTAGGCTGGCGGTGTTTACTTATATTAACACATTCAAGCTTTTGTGTAACCTGCGACAATGTATATCTTGCTATCGGCAGAATTGTATAGCGCTTTATTTTGCAGTACATGACTGGTTGTTAAAGGTTATCGCGGCTAATGCCGACTCGGACCGCCGGCCCTTGTGTTGGACTGATGGTGTTTGTTTATAATACTACATATGTATTTTACCATTACCCATGACTATGTGAATCATGCATGCAGTGCATTTGTATTTTTATTGAATTTTTCGCATATAGTTGTTTATCGTAAGTTACCCATGCTAACACACACACACACACACATATATATATATATATATATATATAATCACATATATACAACCTGGACGATGGTGGATAAAGGGAGGCTAACTGTCGCTGAGGGGGATCAGAGTTGGTAGAGACCTGCGATAGCAGACACGGGCGACGGTGAGTGATTGTCGAGTGCGTGCAGTTCAATGCGTATGTGAGTGCTATTTCATACTCTACACTCCTACATGCAATGGTAACTTTGCGACGCACTTCTATTTACACCTACTTTTATTTTTTCTTAAATGTGTGGACGGTTGTTACATGTTCCCGAACTTCAAAAGTTTGAAAATGCTGACCAACTATGCTTGAAACTGGGCTTAAGGCGTACTTCTCATTATCTCCTTGATTGCAGTCGGAAGTGATGAATGTGATATGAATTTGGTGGCCGTACCTTCAGAGGGTGGGAAACGTCAGGCAAATATGTTTATAAGAGGGTTTAAGGTGTTTCCTTTCCCTACCACCCTGTTTGTCATCGGAGGTGATGCCTATTATATGAATTTGGTGACTATATCTTCTGTGGGTGGGACATGGTAGCCAACTATGCTTTAACAAAGGCCTAAGGTGTACTTGACCCTGCGGAACATTTAGTCTTAGGAAGCGATGTCTACGTTATTAATTTGGGGACCATAGCCCTTGTAGGTGGGTTATGGTAGTCAACTATGGTTATACGAGGGCTTAAAGGTGAGTAATACAGTGCAATCGATAAGTTAGAAACGCAGGAGTTGATGTCGACTGTCTGGGTTACGAACAATCACTGTTAGGTAGTAAAAGTAATTTTTAATTTATAAATATTAACCTATATACCTTTTATAAAACAGAACTTTTGAAAGACAATTAACAGAAAATGTTAAAGAGCACAAAAATATTTATATATGGCACGTTATGAGAAGGTGATCGAATAGGTCGGACTGGAATGAAAGAGCAGGAGAAAGGTTACACTTTCTTCAATTTATTTTTAAAATTTTAATTTTATTATTTGGGCTTGAGGTTACATGGTAGCCGAGATCAAGATCGCCATTTTGTTTAGGTCGCAGGTAACTCATGTCATGTGACAGTTAGCTCACAATGCCCGAGATAAGGACGGTGCGCTAATGTTAACAAAAGCCAATATTTTGATTTTCGGACTGGAATGACTGAACGTTGGTGGTATGAGGTATAGATTACTGTCGCCCATGTAATAATAACAAATCGATTTTTTCGGGGATTATAAAACATGTTCGGTTTTTCTTTTTGTACTTTGCGTGGTCTATGCGGCCAATCATTGGCGTACGAATGAGCTCACCTACCCGAGATATAGAAGAATTGTAATGTCGACGAAATACAACGTGGCAGCTATAAAACAAGATTACTTGCGCAAGGTAGAGAAGAGTTGTAACGTCGACGCAATACAATGCACCTGCCGTAAAACAAGAATGGTTGCGCAAGGTAGGGAAGAGCTGTGATTTTGACGAAATACAATATGGCAGCCATGAAATCAAAATGGTCGCGCAAGAGCAGTGTGAGAATTGCTGGTGGCCGGGTGAATTATATTGTCAGACAGTTTTTTTTGGAAATGTTCGTAAATTTTCAGCGTTTTGCGGTTTTAATGGTCAAGTTCAGGGCCGCAAGAGAAGCCTGCGTACCTGAGATAGCGACAGTGCTATAAGTAGGCGGAATTCATTATAGGAGTTTCGCAAACACACCAGCGGTCACCTTTGTAAGTTTGACGTACTGTGGAACATAATGATGCTGAGGAAATGAGAGGAGCATAATTTATTCGCGGTTACTTCACACTTTTTTAAATAAAAACCATTGAAAAATCACCTCATGTAGGTATTACGTGTTTGGTTGTTTCCTAAATAAATATAGTTTCACAATTGTTTCATATTTGTGTTAACATAAAATACCTGCCTTATTTTTGGTTGAATTGAACTTTTACTTTTTTTTACCTACAAATGATAACATTTCATTTATAATTAATACGAATAAAAACAGGGAGAAAATAGGTGTGTTGGTAACGCCTAGTAAGAAATAGTTCTCATGCAAAATATTGTTATAGTGAGTGCGCACGAATTCGGTGCGTTGCCCCTTTGGTGTAATTTTCTAGACTCGGTAANATGCAAAATATTGTTATAGTGAGTGCGCACGAATTCGGTGCGTTGCCCCTTTGGTGTAATTTTCTAGACTCGGTAAAGCTTTGTTCGCATGAGGCGGAGGAATATCATGAAAGTAGAACGTTAGCTGGACTTCAGAAAAGTAGGGAGCAACCGTGAATGGTCCATATCTGAGGAGTTTTTCGCGTTCAAGTTCAAGGTCGCGGCAACACGTCTAACACGGTCGATGCACAACTGGAAAGAGCATTGACACCTGGCCTAATCGCCCGTCGCTCCTATTCCCAGTAACTGTAACCGAAACTCAATTTTCAATATACTACCTACACACACACACATTGGTTGCATATGTACCTACGTGTACAGATCTCAGCACTAAGTTTTCAGAATGGCCATTTATTAAACTTTTGTCGGGATTCGTAGCACGCTGGTGGAGATACAACACAGAATATGTCACAAAAACAGTAACAATGTCAACAAATTGTTATCGACGTATATAGGGCAGTTCGTGATTAATAATCTGTTGTAGTATTATTCAATTTAAATATACTGCCACATAAATGGCGCAGCCTAAAACAGACATTCCTTGCGATCGCTACGAATACAAAAGCAGGCTTAACATAATACAGACAGCTGCAGTATTAACTTGGAGTAAAAGGCGAGAGTAATATCCATATTACTCGCTAGCAGATTCCGTATTTTTCGAAGTCGTATTCATGCAATCAATTGCTAAAGTTTTTAATTTTTTATTCTATAANCGCTAGCAGATTCCGTATTTTTCGAAGTCGTATTCATGCAATCAATTGCTAAAGTTTTTAATTTTTTATTCTATAAACAAAAATTATTTTTAACATTTGACACATATTTAAGGCCTCTAGCCAACCTGAAGTAAGCGTTTAAAAAAAAAGTTATAATGTTGAAGACTGGACGAATTGTACCTTTCATTTCATATCATCCCACACATAATTGTAAAANAAAAAAAAAGTTATAATGTTGAAGACTGGACGAATTGTACCTTTCATTTCATATCATCCCACACATAATTGTAAAATATTTTTTTATAATTATACCACTTTTATACTCCCCTAATGCTCCAAAATACGTGTTTAAAAAAAGTCATATTGAAGTTTAGATGAGTTTTACCTTTAATATGATACCCCACACATATTGCTTAGGCCCTATATGTTTCCAAAATATTGACCCCTCTTTTTACGCCCCCCCCCCTTTTACCAGAGGTGCCCCTGAGTGTAAATCGTTGTACACTGAGACCAAAATATAGTACAAACTCTTAGCTGCGATATGACATCAAAAAAATTAAACTTTTGCATCAACCTGAACTGGAAAGTTAATTTTACTAGGCCGCAGCACTCCGCTAGTAGGGCTACAGGACACTCGTGATAAAAAAAAAAGGGAACTTCAACTTTGAAAAAAATAATGAGGACAATGCAATTTCATTTAGCCACAAAATGTATTATACCGGAGGGCCACACACTAATTTTTTTTCGCGTATAGTTTGTTCTTGTAATGCTTAAAACATATAATTTCATTAAGTCATTAGATTTTCAATTACACAAATAAATTTGAAAGAACTTATATCACATATACCTGATATTGAGTGTCCCAAAATTCACGGAAGATTTGACTTTTGCGCCATTTGTGTGGCAAAGTGTTGCCAACGCAATACAAAAGACAGCGAGACAGCTGACGGTTCAGGGTTGGTAAAAATGGAGCGCTGCACGAAAGAACAACGCGTNGCAATACAAAAGACAGCGAGACAGCTGACGGTTCAGGGTTGGTAAAAATGGAGCGCTGCACGAAAGAACAACGCGTTTACATTGTTGAGCAATATTTAAAAAATAATGAAGGTTTGGCGGCTACATTTCGCAATTACTTCTTGGGTGAATTTTGGGACACTCTTTATTAATACAACATTTAAATTCTAGGNTTTAAAAAATAATGAAGGTTTGGCGGCTACATTTCGCAATTACTTCTTGGGTGAATTTTGGGACACTCTTTATTAATACAACATTTAAATTCTAGGAATACATGTCTGTATACATTTAGTAACATTTTTAGCTTTCAGAAAAGGACCAGCCACCGTTTGTATACACATGTTCCACATTTCAATACGAACTTTAAACGCTGTTGATGGCGAACGGAGAACTTTTGAAAGCCCTGTTTAAGATCTACTTCTATACACATTGTGTATTCTTACGCATCATGTAAAATTAACACTGCACGGGCCTGATCACTTTATTGATACATCGTTTATGTGAAATTATGAGATCGTAAAAGTAAATATTTTCCAAATCAGCTAATTCTACATTTATATTTATTACAAAAAAGATACAAAAAAAGATAATCCCAGTATTTACAAACATTTACCTAATACTTTTAATTCGACGCTAAGAAATGGCACTACTTTCTGTCTGTCGTTACCAACTTTGCTGGCCGCATGCCCGTCAGTGTGTTCCGTCAAAATATGTGACATATTTAAAAGGTGCAGCGACACATTTAAAAGGTTGATTTCGAAAGANAGTCAGTGTGTTCCGTCAAAATATGTGACATATTTAAAAGGTGCAGCGACACATTTAAAAGGTTGATTTCGAAAGAGCTCACTTTATCGTAAACGGCCTATACAAACAAAAAACGCAATTCAACAATTTGTCACCTGGTTATCAATTTTAAAAGCCGGATTTTTTTCGAGCGATACGATAACTCCTGCCGGGCACAAAAATAATGCTTAAAAAGATAGGAAGGTGGAAATTTGCCGGAATTTTGGTAACCCTACTCTCGAGTACACAGATGCCAGACTTACCCTTGCCTGCGACAATTGCTATGTTGCCATGTCGTTTTCAATAACGTTTTCAGTACACTTTGCGTATTGAATTTTTACGTGTAAACTGCATTTAAGACGAATCAATTCTCAAGGTCGTTACACCATAAAAGTGGGATCGGATCCGATTCCATAGGACGTAAGTTAACATGTAAAGACGTATCGTACTGAAATCGTATCGATAACAAAATACGCGTACCCTCGGGTAGCATTTCTGTACTACGTACAGGCTTTTGTCGTTCATTGTGTTTATTTTTCACGTGGACTTTATCATTGCATGAAAATTATATCGAATTTTGGTATAGATATCTAGCCGAAAGAAAAGTAAACACTCGAACTTAAAGTAGTATCCGTATTTGTTGCTGACAGCTNTTTGGTATAGATATCTAGCCGAAAGAAAAGTAAACACTCGAACTTAAAGTAGTATCCGTATTTGTTGCTGACAGCTATGGTTTTTCTATAAGAATTTGTTTTAACAATTTTCAAATTTCTGTGGGGACTCTTCTGTCATGATATAATTTTAGTATTTTTTGATAGTTCATGGTATCGTAAATTTTTTCTTCTCCAAACTGTGCGACGAAAGGACTAGCGGGAAAATCAAACCGGCCCGTCTCAAATGATGGAAATATTACAAATACGGTGAAATATAATTCATTCCCACTTAACATGTTTTAAAGAATTATTTCACACACAGCTATAGAATGGGAATCTCTGAAGAATCTCGACACAACTTGTGGTTTAATGAGTCGGCTGGGTAGACAGTAATAAGCCTACAATTATCTCACACTTTACTTATTAACATCATCATTTTTTACGAGCAATCAACATATTTCTCCCCGTANTTTGGTATAGATATCTAGCCGAAAGAAAAGTAAACACTCGAACTTAAAGTAGTATCCGTATTTGTTGCTGACAGCTGTGGTTTTTCTATAAGAATTTGTTTTAATAATTTTCAAATTTCTGTGGGGACTCTTCTGTCATGATATAATTTTAGTATTTTTTGATAGTTCATGGTATCGTAAATTTTTTCTTCTCCAAACTGTGCGACGAAAGGACTAGCGGGAAAATCAAACCGGCCCGTCTCAAATGATGGAAATATTACAAATACGGTGAAATATAATTCATTCCCACTTAACATTTTTTAAAGAATTATTTCACACACAGCTATAGAATGGGAATCTCTGAAGAATCTCGACACAACTTGTGGTTTAATGAGTCGGCTGGGTAGACAGTANTTTTTTAAAGAATTATTTCACACACAGCTATAGAATGGGAATCTCTGAAGAATCTCGACACAACTTGTGGTTTAATGAGTCGGCTGGGTAGACAGTAAGAAGCCTACAATTATCTCACACTTTACTTATTAACATCATCATTTTTTACGAGCAATCAACATATTTCTCCCCGTANGAAGCCTACAATTATCTCACACTTTACTTATTAACATCATCATTTTTTACGAGCAATCAACATATTTCTCCCCGTACCACTTTCACCTCGTAGTTAGTTCCGGTTCTGAAACTAAGTACGATGGCCGTGACCAGATTCGGTCTGAATGAAAACTCTCATACGCACCTGTAACCAGAAGTGACGTAATAATAGGGCATAGCGGCTCTAATATTCTCACTCCACGTGTCGTCATCTATACAATTACAAACTTTGCACGGCAATTTGCAGTTCCCGTTTGATATTCAACGGTGCAATTTTTTTAAGTCTGGCACACCATTATTTATTTACTAAAGCAGTAAGTTTTTGAGTACGAAAATTGGGAAATTTTTACTAATAAATATACACGTCTCGTTTGTATCCTACGAAATACATAATTTAAAATATCAACCGAAAGCATAAGCGTGCCAAGAAAATTTTGTTATTTGAAAATTTTATGTTATATTTAGTAGAGTTATCTTTAAAAAAATTGATTAGCTACGTTTTTTAAGTTATAACAAATTATTTCTCTAGTTCACCTCATTTTCGAAGGCAAACTGATTAGCAGGGCTTTGTCTTTAGTTAATTACGTAAGGCGGACATCAAATCCCTTATTATATAAACCATTTGTGGCTAGCAAGCACCGAAGTTTATCTATTATGACAAGTGTTAGTTTGAACGCGCATCACAANTATATAAACCATTTGTGGCTAGCAAGCACCGAAGTTTATCTATTATGACAAGTGTTAGTTTGAACGCGCATCACAATTTCAGTACTTAGTGAACTCTCCAATTAATACGCGTATCGTTGTTTGCTTTTAATTTAGTTTCAAGTTTTCTCAGCAAAAAAAAAAATAATTGTTTGTTTATCATCAGCTGATTAGAGTGTTCACGATAAACTGAGCACTTTTGAAATCCCTGCTTGAGGTCTCCTTGTATTTACATTGTATACTATCTCACCGTATGTAAGATTTACATTGTCGTCGGCCTTATCACTTTATTCTTGCGTCGGTCATGTGAAACTGCGATATCATTAAACATGTAAATACTTTTTCAAACTTGCTAGTTTTTACACATATGCTTTAAAAAAAACACAGAAATCATTCCAGCATTCGCAGATGTTTAATTAACACTTTTAATTAAAGGTTAAGACACGTAGNTATATAAACCATTTGTGGCTAGCAAGCACCGAAGTTTATCTATTATGACAAGTGTTAGTTTGAACGCGCATCACAACTTCAGTACTTAGTGAACTCTCCAATTAATACGCGTATCGTTGTTTGCTTTTAATTTAGTTTCAAGTTTTCTCAGCAAAAAAAAAATAATTGTTTGTTTATCATCAGCTGATTAGTGTGTTCACGATAAACTGAGCACTTTTGAAATCCCTGCTTGAGGTCTCCTTGTATGTACATTGTATACTATCTCACCGTATGTAAGATTTACATTGTCGTCGGCCTTATCACTTTATTCTTGCGTCGGTAATGTGAAACTGCGATATCATTAAACATGTAAATACTTTTTCAAACTTGCTAGTTTTTACACATATGCTTAAAAAAAAAAAACACAGAAATCATTCCAGCATTCGCAGATGTTTAATTAACACTTTTAATTAAAGGTTAAGACACGTAGAACTACTTTACCTCCGTCATTAGCAATTTTACTGGGCGTGTGGCAGTGGCAGTTAGCGTGCCCGTTGAAATATACGCAGTTGAGGTCAGTGACATTTTTCCACAGGTTGATTTCAGAAATGTTTAAATAACAGCGAACATTCTATATTGTGAACGCAGGAGTGCAAACAGTCGCACACAAAAAAGTGAACGCAGACATTGCCGAAGAGTTTTTTTTCCAGTCTTTTATATTTCTGGCAAGAACAAACCGTGATCTGCCTCAACGTCATTCCCAACAACTCTCCTATAGGTCAGTGGCAAAAAAAAANNGAGAAAGTTTTCCCCTGCATGGAGGGTAATGTAATTGGGCGCATTCCGCATTAGATAACCTGTTTCAACACCGGAGGGCCTTGCGTACCTTATCCGTTGTTGCGTGGCTTTCTTGTAGACAGCACGTCCTTCCAACTCGCTAGCCTCGCACACGCGCAGCTCTGCAATTCCCACTACGCGTCAACTCGACGCTGGCACACACACGCACACACACGCACAAGCAACCCGCATGCGAGACACACGCCTCGCGACACACAACATCACGCACTAAGCCACAGCTGCTAGTGCAGGGCCAGCTGCCATGCGGTTATTGATTTTTTTTCCCCTTTTAAAGAGGAGCAGCTTCTGCGCGCACGCCTTCTGCGCAGGTTCCCGCCTTTAAAGGGGATGTCGCGTACAGTGGCCGGCAGACCCGCTCTACTAGCACTCTTTCCTATCATAATAAAGAGCATGATTCCTATCCTCTGTCTCCTGTAGCATTTTCTGTTAAATATGATCATGCATTTAACAATTTTTTAATTCTTTCCTGTCGAAAGGGTTTTTATACGGTGACTATGCCGGTTTTTCCCTTTCTCTTCTAAATATAGTTCAGCTTTAAGTACACTTAGGGAGGTTGTCATGGCCAAAATCAGACCATGGCAGCCCAATCCCTCTTTGCCGTGATGCATGTCTCCTTGCATGAAATCCCTTCCTTGTAGGCGTATGGGGCTTAGCCCTGAGACGCACTTAACTCCCGTCCCTACCGCGGGCTCATATAACACTTAGTTTTAGAGTAGTTAGTAAAAAAAAAAAATCAGTGGCCGTCAGTCCCCTTTATAGATATGTACGTCTGTTTTTGCCTGGAAACTAATCCCTTTTTTTTTTCTGCTTTCCGGAGAGATGAGACTGGCATCTGCGGGCGGGTGGCGCAGTTCTGTCCCCCGCCACCAGGGCCTCGCCACTGAGGTACGACCCTGCAGCGGCTCCACGCATCTCATAACATCACTCATCTCACCACACAAAGTCTGTTTTCGCGAACTAACAAACACACTATGCTCGTCTAGTCGAAAGGTGGCCTCCGTCTCTAGCAGTGCAGCAGTGAAGTGATATGAGGCACCCCGAGTAGTAAGGGCGAACTAAAGAAAAGCATCACCTGAGAAAAACACTTTCAAAGGTTCTAGGAGTTGCGGAGTGGTACGGGCAAACTCGCAATCAATGAAATGATTACGGAGGTGTCTTATCGCAAGCCCATTGGGGCAGGGCAGTAGTAACGTTGGAATGTTACAATACACACATTACTGTCGTTGTAAACCGTATTATTACTACGATTACTGCAGACTGGAGCTGAATGAAGACGTGTGTACCTTCACGAAACACTTCGTACAACATTGTGTCTTATTAAATTTCCATAACAATAATAACAAACAAAAACTAATTATTCCGCAATATGTCATTAATTACACTGACAGTTAAAAAAAANTTTCCATAACAATAATAACAAACAAAAACTAATTATTCCGCAATATGTCATTAATTACACTGACAGTTAAAAAAAATGATGATTGCCTTTTAAACATATGTTTGCAGTGGGCAGGCTACTACCTACTGAAGTTACATGTAACGTAGTAATGTAGTAAGTAAGTTGAGTACATTAGTTCCACTTTGTTTGGCAAATAGTTTGGAGAGAAGTATAACACCTGAAATAAACTGTCTTTCAAACGTTAAGCTCATCTTTGCGTCTCGCTGTGTATGCTAAATGTGCACTATGGCATTGGCAACGTCATTAATCCATACAACAGTACAAGCTTGCACAAATAATGAATTACATTCTCATTAAAAGATGTCGATATGCTAAAAGAACTATTGTTCTGTACTGAATGTGCTAAGCAGCATAGTAATACAAGATAACTGTTACATCTGTTGATTAATATAGTATGTGAGTGTTTTATAATTATTGATGAGAACAAAATCGTGAAAGTTTATGATAGTCAGTAGTAATCAGGTAGCGAACTTCAGTTCCATCATCACGATCCAAACAAGTTGGGTTATCTTGGGAACATATAGCTTTTTTTTAGGCTCTTTTTCCATGGCAGAGGAAGATAAGGTAATAAGTAGTACTTCATGTCACGTGCTTTCTCTCATGTGAGCGTCAATGATACTGCGTACTTTGATTGCATCTTCCTTGCATCGTAGCTGCAGTTTTTCTTCTTCTGAAGTTTAACATTAACTGCTGCATGTGCATCGTAGAGAGAATTACTCTTGAAACCATGTTTGTAGCGGTCGGAAAATTCAAATAATTTTCCTTCTTGGAACTTAGCTCCCTGCAGCCTTCTCTTCTCTAAATAGTATAAAACAAAGTCGCTTATCCGCGCCTGTCTGTGTATTCGCTTAGTACCTCTAAACTACTTAATGGATTTTGATGCGGTTTTCAACATCTTTTAGAGAATTTCTTGAGGAAGGTTTTGGTGTATAATACATTTATACTTAATGTAAGGATAGTAGAGAAATGTCGAACCGTTTGTAATCAAGTCGTAAAAAACAGATTTTAGGGCGCTTACATGGCTTGCGCTGACTAAACCATAAGAGATACATCAAATTAATGTACTACAGAATCGTAGCTCTCAAAAAGGTCTACAGAAAAGTCCACAATAGCATATGTTTATCTTTTAAGGATGATCCACAGTAACAATTTTTGTCTTTCATTTCAAAGTATCGCTGTAAAATCTAAATTGTTACCGGGCGAAGCCGGGCCGGTTCCCTAGTTGTAATATAGATCTGCAAAGCACTGAAGTCAAGGATCGTGTTCCTCGTCAGCTCAATTACACTGAACGCATTTTTCTGGCGAGTATTTTTAATGAAAAACATGCAGTGTTCCTTCGTATACACCTGAAAGTGCCTAATATTTTTCTCAACGTGGCCAAAATCCCGGTCACATGGCAAATAATAATGTCCAGGCACCACAGATTCATGCTTGATGTGTGCAAATCTCTCCTTATGTATCAGTCGTAAGCATGCCTGGACCATGCTCGTGTTTTTATTTTTCCCTGCGTAGTTATCACTTAAAAGAACTGCCTCTGTAACAGAATCATCAAGCGTGGATGCGAAGAGGGTTGAGCAGCTTGCTAATTTACAAGAGCCTCGTATTGTGACGTTTTCATCCCAAACATGCATAGTTGNACGAAGAGGGTTGAGCAGCTTGCTAATTTACAAGAGCCTCGTATTGTGACGTTTTCATCCCAAACATGCATAGTTGCAGCTCCAGTTGTAATGTTACGTGCCCCAAAGTTACACGTCCACATCTTGGGTTTAAACTACTGAACACCGCTTGTAAACTCTGGTGCCGGGAAGGTAAGCTGCAAATCAATAGAAACGGCAGTAATATGCGCATTACAATTTTTACACATGCATGATTTCATTATTTTACGCGTTTCTTTAGATTTCTGTGACGAAGAACTTTTACATTTTCAGTTCGAGCAACACGTTCACCGTTTCCACCTTTACATTGTAAACTTTTCGGTTCAGAGGCTCATTTGTCACACGTGTAACATGTGTTACTTCTGGGTGACTAGAAACCAACACTGGATGGATAATTCTCTGTCTATCGCACATGAATAATAATAATGTTCTGACGCTACTTCCGAGTCGGGGTGGTTTTCTTTCAACCAATCACGGTGCAGTTTGTACAGGGAGGTAGTGGTCAGACCAGTTGGTAGGTGGGTCCCATGTGGACTGCAGGTATTGATGTACTGTGTTCTCGAACCTTAGAACATCTTTCCTTTCTTACTACGCGCTGGTTCTGTTTTGCCGCGTCTGTCTGGGCTGATGATGCCAGTGGAGCTTTGTGTGTTTAGGACAGTTCTTGCACGTTCTTCAGATATGACATGGATACTGTAGAAGGCTTTCCAACATTCAGTTTGCACCGTGCTGTGTCGCATTACTGTATACTATATCCTCCTTAAACTGCAGATACGTCTATTTTTTACGGAATTAATTTCTACGTATACAGTAGAAAGAAGTTTGGATAAATGNTCCTTAAACTGCAGATACGTCTATTTTTTACGGAATTAATTTCTACGTATACAGTAGAAAGAAGTTTGGATAAATGGGCGTTTTGTGGGTTATAGTATCCTATATTCCAAAATGCAATAAATGTTCTTACAATGTTATAACTTCCATTTGTTTAAAACCTCTTGAGACTGCGTGTACATGGAGGGCCGATTTCCCGTGCAGAAACATGTCTGTTTGTATGTTATTATTGAAACACATGCTTCGCCCTGGTTCGTAGTTGTTTTACACTTTGACACTTTCCAGTCACTAATGATTTCCACCCTTTTCCTACAGTAGCCGCCTTCCCCCAATATTGTGCCATTTACACTTTGACACTTTCCAGTCACTAATGATTTCCACCTTTTTCCTGCAGAAGCCGCCTACCCNTCCTTAAACTGCAGATACGTCTATTTTTTACGGAATTAATTTCTACGTATACAGTAGAAAGAAGTTTGGATAAATGAACGTTTTGTGGGTTATAGTATCCTATATTCCAAAATGCAATAAATGTTCTTACAATGTTATAACTTCCATTTGTTTAAAACCTCTTGAGACTGCGTGTACAAGGAGGGCCGATTTCCCGTGCAGAAACATGTCTGTTTGTATGTTATTCTTGAAACACATGCTTCGCCCTGGTTCGTAGTTGTTTTACACTTTGACACTTTCCAGTCACTAATGATTTCCACCCTTTTCCTACAGTAGTCGCCTTCCCCCAGTATTGTGCCATTTACACTTTGACACTTTCCAGTCACTAATGATTTCCACCTTTTTCCTGCAGAAGCCGCCTACCCNATTTACACTTTGACACTTTCCAGTCACTAATGATTTCCACCTTTTTCCTGCAGAAGCCGCCTACCCCAGTATTATGCCATTTTGCGTGGCATCTTTCTTTTCTGCTCTTTCTATCTTCTGGGACGTACGCACATACATACATATATTTGTTTTAAGCGTCAAAGCTCGCCTTTTCCCAATTTATACATTCATTCATTTAATTTCTGTACCAGTAAGATGTGATTTTACCACCTTAAAGTTTGTATTTACTTTGTTGTACAGTATCGTTGGCACTTATAATGTGAACTATAACCTTAACTGATGTATACTTTTGATAGAATGCTTGAAAATATTGTAATTTACATGTAATTTCTCGTCTTACGAGAATTTATTTTGCATCTTATTGTAATGATTAATTTGTTTGTGACTCGTTCTAACAATGCATGTGGTAAATACTGGCTGACATATCAATAATATCGATATGCCAACCTAGAGCGATTGTTCCATCGCATTTCCTTTCTTCTAAATATTTTTTCAACGTGGCTTGAAGCGGCAAGTTTTCTGTTCATTTCTAATCTTCAGTAATCATCAGGTAGAGTCCTCATTTCGTCGCTTTGGTAAGTTATTTTTTACTTTATATTTCACCGATTGTCTTGTGCACATACTAGTTCGCACTTGTATTAGCCTAAAAAAAAAAAAAAAAAAAAAAAAAANGTGGTTTATACATTTTGTGGACTTATTCTATCGAAATTTAATAAAACTGTTAAAAATAATAAGAAAATGTATGAGTAAAGTATAAAAAACTGGTAGATAGTCCAATTTAATGTTTAATATATGTAGCAACTTATTTGTTCAGGTGCACCTAGGTTCTATTTAATATTAAACATATATTTTAATGTATTTTTTTATTGTTCGTCGTGTGCATTATTTGTCAACATCAACAAGAAAGATGTTAAATTTAAAAATCCTCTTCGTTTGCAATACTCACAACTTTGAAATAAAAAAATCTTTATTTTAAAGTAACCGTGCATTGAAAGAATAAACAGAGAGAATAAAATAAAATGTAATTGTGTTACTTCTTGTTTCACCACGTGTGGAGGTNGTGCATTGAAAGAATAAACAGAGAGAATAAAATAAAATGTAATTGTGTTACTTCTTGTTTCACCACGTGTGGAGGTAAAGTTTTATATAAAAGCATTTTGATTTTATCTGAAATTTTATACACTGACTTCTCCTTAGCTTGATTGGGTCTTTGATGAATGAAGGGATTTTGGGGGTCTGCTAAGCCTTTTTTATTTGCTCGTGTCTTGCACCCGGTAACCAGGAATTAAAGATCGGCGTCGCGCACGATCCTTGAGCGGTCGTGTGGGAACGCAATTACCACACAACGCTGAAACACGGGCACGATCACACACTAACCTACGCACCGTTCGTCATTGTTTTCATGACCATGAATATCGTTGAAGAGGGCCCGAACAGCAAGGACAAACTGAGCGACAGTGGCGTCCATCACCAGTGGGGGCCGCAGTGGTGTAGTGGTCAGACTACTCGACTCCCACCAAGGTGAACCGGGTTCGATTCCCGGCGGGGGCCGTCCCCGGATTTTCGCACGTGGGAATCGCGCCGGACGATGCCGCTGATCGGCGAGTTTTCTCGAGGATCTCCCGTTTCCCCCCCGACCTTGCATTCCGGCGCTGTTCCGTACTCACCCTTGCTTCACCCTCATCGGCTCTCGATACCTCAGTGTTGAGAGCCGCCCAAATCAACGAAACTTCACTCGCTCGTGCTTCCCCCCAAAACTCGCTCTTACTAGCTTCAAAGTCAGGACAGTGTCGAGTTTGCCTCTCGTACCTGGACAGCTATCACACATCTGAGATCCTGTCACTGACGCACACATGTGCTTTTACAAGACAACTACGCGCTAAGCCACCTCAAACCATAGCCTAGTGTAATCTACACATCAGTACAGTTTTAGACACGATGAAAAAAAAAGAAAAGAAACAGGATTTTGTCACGTTCACCCTTACTACACGAAGCACCCCATATTTAAACATATACCTGAACTGGCCGACAGCCTAATCGAAGCCACACTCGGGTTAAAAACTTTCTCAGGCAGTCGGGGAGATACTTTTACAAGTAAACACGGAATTGTGTGCGACGGTGAGGAGACTTATTGAGGTCGTGCAGAACCGGTGATCTGCATCTTTTTTTTTTTGTAGACTGAATGGGCGTACCCTCCCATGCAAGGTAGGCAAAAGAAGAAATACGTGCGTGCCGGACTAGGATGAGTCCATACGCTCTGTAACGTCTTCCACGCAGGATTAGGCGATGGAGGAACTTGGCTTGATTCGGCCTACTGTGCTGTTATAAAAGTACTACGCCGACGTTTGGGACCAGGCACTTCCCGCCAATCAAACCTGGTTTGCGTGACCCATAAGAGTTATTGGTAACCCAGCGAGGCTGCTGGAGAAAACCACAGAAGACGACAGACATGCGTAGAGTGCGCCTTACAGCGTGGTTAAATATACAGTTGCTACTTTTGAGGGGGAGGGGGGGGGTAAGTGTTNTAACCCAGCGAGGCTGCTGGAGAAAACCACAGAAGACGACAGACATGCGTAGAGTGCGCCTTACAGCGTGGTTAAATATACAGTTGCTACTTTTGAGGGGGAGGGGGGGGGTAAGTGTTCACAGCGACCCCGCATTGCACAAGTGGCGCAACACAGCGGCGGTCGAGGGGAATAGGATCACGGCCGTCGCTCCCCAGTGCCCCTAGTGGCAAGTATGCTAACTGCATGGAGCTCGCGCAGTGATGGTTTGTCGAGGGAATATTTCTTTTTTCAGAGAAATTTTGATACGTTCCGAGGCAAAAGAGAAAAAGGAAATTTTTTGCGAAATTGTTTAAAATTAGGGGGAAATTTCAAACCGTAACACCGGACATGCTGATAAGAGTGTCGAACGAGTTTTATAATGGCGTAGATGTCGTTCGGGTCACTCGTGGTGTCACATTGAACATTTATGACGATATGGCAAACAAACTTCACAGTTTCACAATTCATTTGATTGGTCAACCAAGGTTGTAGGTTGTTTGGTTTTGATATTATAGACATTAAAATTTGGAGTATTCTGTTATACTCATCTATGTACACTTTTAATACAGCAATTTTGTTTTTTAAATATTAAAAAATTTATGTCAAGGGAAATTTTACTTAAATAAGGGAAATTTTGGTAAACCAAAAGGGAAATTTGCTCTCTGTTACCTTCACTGCCGGGCATCCGAGTTATCGATTTCAGACCAGTGTTGCCAAATCTAGGGATTTATCCCTAGATCTAGGGAGTGATTTATCGCTAGATTCAAAGAATCCGTGGGTGATTTAAGGAACTAAGGAACTAGGGAATTATTAACTATTTCTACCTAAAAGTAACACTGATGCAGAAAAAAGTTAAATATAGTGAGTTTTGATATAAACCTTTTTATTAACTGTTATATTCTATCGCCGGTATCCTAAATTGATTGTACGTATAACTATGATTGACTTCAGTACTCCCTTTAGTTGATATGTTCGATCAATAGTCCTTTATTTATCGATTTTCCCCTTTCTTTTGTTGAAGTTCCCCATCATTTGTGGGAGTCCTATACAGTACGCAAGTGTATAATTTGCTTTGGAGATGGAAAGAATCCCCTTCGTCTTTGGTTTGTACAGGAAGTCCCCTGCAACTGTAGTCTGGGAATTTGTACCTCAGACTGCTACTAGCTTGCTAAGTTTTGAAAGTGGAAGCGCTTTTAGGACCGTGTTACTATGCTGTAAGATTTCTGTTAACATTTTGACAAGAAAAAATATCCGTGTATGTTATGTAAACATGTCAATTAAATTAGTATTACACAATTTTTTTTTATTAAAAAAAGATTATAGGAATACATTTTACATCCAGTAGGTTTCTTTTGTATGTATGGGGTCTGTTACTTCGGCGCATATGCATGAATATATTTAATATATTAATATAGTGTATATTTAATTTCAATATTTCTAGCGTGCACTGCCAGCCGATTTTACATTGAAAACGACGTCTCAAATTAAGAGTATAGCTGATGTCTATAAATCCAACAGCAGTTATTTTCCCCCGTGGTGCTATTTTTATTTGTATAGTTTTGAAGCAGTAGTGTGTTGTTCGAAAATACTACAATGAATAGGTTAGTTTCTTTCAACAAAAAATAGCGTTGCCTGTGCAGCTACACCATCTCTCTCTCTCTCTCTCTCTCTCTCTCTCTCTCTCTCTCTCTGTGCAGTTACACAGGTAGGGTTGAAAGAAACGAATTTTGTACAGCTCTCCCCGCCATTTTGTTGTACATTGACAATATGCGTTTTTGTGTGTCGGATTTTTCTTTATTACGAGAGTACGAGTGATTTTGATTAAATTAATTTTATTACCAGGCATTTTTAAAATTCCTAAATTGTTTAGTTAAACTTAAATCTACAATATTATGTCCGCAGGTGTCAACATGTTTCACAAACATAACCCTATAATTTTATATTTACTGTTTAGCAAATTTATCATTAATTAATTCCCGAAGTCTCCCACTAAATTCTAATTAAGATCACGTTAAATTATAATGGTATTTTAATTAAAACCGACAACTTGCAATGTTTAGGTTACATTACATTTATATTGCTTTAAAAAAATTCTTTATTCCTTGTTTTCATAAATGAAAATTCTTAAATCATAACCTACAAGAATGTTACACATTTTCGTCTCGTTATGTTTCCTCACTCAATCAATAAACAAGTGACAAATTTCATATTTGCGCGTTATATGAGTAATGTGTGTAACATCTAGGGACTCTTCACCTTTCTGGGTTGGCAACACTGTTTCAGATGGCCCACGGCGCTCAGACTAGCCAACTCTTCGAATTTCGGCAACGCGAAGGTGGCGCTTCTCGGTGACCGCATAACTAAAACTGGGCTTACAATAGAAAAATTAAGCGTTAAATTATGAGTTAAGACGTGTGCAGAAGAAACGTGTTATTTTATGAATTGGTTTTCAATGGAACTTATCTGGTTGTGTGAGTTCTTCGGATTTCCTTAGTAGTAGGAGAACGTAGGTCTGAGCGCACAGGCTGCAGGCTTCGAAGCCGTCCGCCATACTGGTTTGTGTCATATTTTTTGACCTTGACCTTTGACCTTGATATCAAAATTTCCCGTTTTTCCTGAAAAACATTAAAAATTCCTAGATTTTCTCTTAAAATTACCCGAATTTCCCTCAAAATCTGCAAAAAATTTCCTGCAAAAACGTTTTTTTACCCAAATTGTCATGAGTTACTCAGTCTAAAAATAGCATGACCTTGCTTGAAGAATGTTCCAGTTCATGCTCTGTTATTCTACCTTGATACTTCATGCTCTATCATTCCATGCCACCATCTTGTTTCTAGAATTTTTCAGTTCATGCTCTGTTATTCTACAACGACATCTTGTTTCTAGATATGACATGGGTGCCAGCTTATTTTTAAATGATGTATGCATTATATATATATATATATATATATATATATGACAATTATTATTTCCCCAAATATTATAGGCATTGGTATGTCTATTCGAGAGGTATATGTACTATATTTTCGTTATGTAAACTCATGCAGCATCCATGTTAGCAAGGCACTGAAAATAACTTTACATTTTATTATTATTATAACCAGTACTCTGATTATTTTTTTATTATTAATATAAATGTGAAACAATATAGACTTGGGTATGTGCATTAGACTTCAGGCCAGGAAGTAGGCACGCAGCCAGAGTAGGTAATAATCCTAAAAATTTAACAATCATATTCTGAAAAAATGTATTAAATAACTTTTGTTTGAACAGGATAATACATTTTGCTTGTGGTTAGCAATTCACAAAATCATCTTCTGTCCGCTCACCAATTCCGGGCTGAAGTATAGTCTTCTGTTTTTATCATCTTCTTACGACTAGCAGACAGGTCTGAGACAGACATTTGCCGCATGAACTGGAAAATTATAGAAAGAATATGGCGGCATGAAATGATAGAGCACGAAGTACAAAGACAGAATGACAGAGCATGAACTGGAACATTCTTGAAACAAGGTCATGCTATTTTAAAACTGAGTGGCTCATGAAGATTTGTGTAAGAAAACGTTTTTGCGGGACATTTTTGCAGATTTGGAGGGAAATTCCGGAAATTTTAAGGAAAAATCTATGAATTTTAAGTTTTTTTCAGAGAAAATAGGTAAATTATTAGTTCAAGATTAGAGGTCAAGGTCAAGATCATCCAATATGACGCAATGTAATAAGGCTGACGGCTCCGAAGCTCCGAAGCCTTCATCCTGTACGCCCGGACTTACATTTTCCTACTACTTTCCTTAAGCGTTAAAATAAATCTTAAGTGAAACTTAAGAGGCGGCGACCAATCAGAACAGAGCAATCAGTGTTGTTGGCAGGAAACTATTATTTACAATATTATGATTATAAAAAATATTAACAAGAAGTTACTGATATAACTAATCAGCCTACTTTCTTCAACATGGGTATAATTCATTGTTAAATAATTTCTTATAAAAGCTGAGCTGGTAGGTAGGAATTCTCGTCTCGTTGAAAGTAATACCATTAGTGATGACACCAGAAACACACGAAACAGTAGTGAGACAATTAAAAATACGCACAGGCGTTACTCGAGACTCGAACCCAGAAAACCTCGTACCACAAGCTAGTGCGCAATAAACTGTATTACGGAGGTCGTATTCGAGCTCCAACTTAGAATTTAACCAGTAAAATGTTTCGGATGATTAGACTTACCTAACTAAAATATTTACAGAGCCGTCATTTTGATAATAAGTGTCTGAACTACTTAAAACATATTAGTTAACATCACCTTCCGAAGCACTACTTGTTTGCCATATTCGTTAGGAATCGGTCAATTGTTTCCCGAGATATTACATAAAAACTTTACTTATTTGCTTGGCACTATCTTACAAAATGGAGGACCAAGTGGGTCCACATAGACACATTTGATATGTGTACTCCCAGTTTATAAATTTAAGTTAGAATGGATTACATGAATTCGAAGATATGTTATTATATGTTTATAATGGCTAGACGACTGCAATTTTGGAAATATGTATCTTACTTTCTTAAATAATATTTGTATATATCAACTGCCGCAGTACTACTTGTTTGCCATATTTGGTAGGAATTGGTCAGATGTTTCCCTAGATATAACACAAAAACTTTATTTATTTATATCTTATAAAATGGCGGTCTAAAGTGGTTGTTTTGGGCATATATGATGCTTGTAATACATACTGTACGCATACAAAATTTGGTTGATATTGGTTAAATGGTATGATAATTGTACCAAATAAACCTAAAATATTAGGATGGCTGCCATTTTTAAAATAAGTGCCTCATAAACTTCAAATGCGTAAATTTACATCACATACACTATTACTACTTACGTGCCAAATTTAGTGAAAATTGGTTGAATAGTTTTTTAAATATGATGTAAACGTTAAATTTCTGAATGTGGTACTATCTTCTAAAATGGTAGACCAACATCAGCATTCACCTCTGAATACAATGCTTACACCTTCCGCTATCAAATTACAAAATTAGGTTTAAATAGGTTGAATGGTTTCCGAAATATGACATCTAATCCTAAATATTAAAAATGCCGCCATTTGGAAAGTAGGTGCCCGACGTAGTCGAAAACTATAAAAGTGACGTGTCCTTACTTAGTACCATATTTGTACGGAGTTTGGTGAAATTCGGTTTACGCGTTCAAAAATTGAAAAGGGGGGACACATACGCACAGATTCACACTCCGAGACACACAACAGACACACATACATATATACAAATACACATACACGCAGACAGGAAAGTGATCACTTGTGCCTTTCTTTCTGTCGGAAAGTAGGTTAAAGAGCGTGTGTGTGTGCACATATTTGTAATTATATTTTTTCAGAAAAATACGCTTCTCCTATAAAAATAATGTCGGCTTTGAAGTATGATCTGCTTAAATATGGTTGTGATATACGGGGTTAGGTTAGGGACAAAAGAAAATATGACAGGCTTGTCGCCTGTTTCCAATGGCTAAAAGTAAAAATAAAAATATTAATTGGAAACTGTTGGAAACTGGAAATGCTGAAGACGTGTTTCCGAATGCCAGGTCAGCGCCTACTGCATAATTTTTAATGCGTAGTTATTTTATTGTAAACCAGGCTTGACCCTTTCTTGACAAGGGGCCGTGATTGCAAAGCCACGCCCCCTCGGCGCGGCGGCGCGCGGCATTGGCTGCGGAGACCACGTGACGTAGCTGGGAGCCGACTCCCCCTTGCTCACAACTCTTGACGGCCTAATCGCACGGACTCATGTGAAGGCAGACTTTCATCCCTTCATCTTATAATCCCAATGGTTAAAAGCCCGACTCTGCACACCGTATCTGTACCATATGCTACTTTTCAGAACAACCATATTTCATCACCCATATCTTATCTTCATCTTTCTTCGTGAGTACAGTACACGAACTTGAGCAATAGACACAACAGCACTTTGATTTAATACGCTTTCATGAAGAGCAAATGTCTTCCAGCATATAATACCTCGTACATCAATTTGGTTAGTATAATTAACAGACGGGCCAGGATTATTGCGAGCTTTCCTGTAGAAACACATTTCCAAAATACCGCTACCAGGGTTAAGCAGTCATACCTCAGAATGCNACCATATGCTACTTTTCAGAACAACCATATTTCATCACCCATATCTTATCTTCATCTTTCTTCGTGAGTACAGTACAGGAGCTTGAGCAATAGACACAACAGCACTTTGATTTAATACGCTTTCATGAAGAGCAAATGTCTTCCAGCATATAATACCTCGTACATCAATTTGGTTAGTATAATTAACAGACGGACCAGGATTATTGCGAGCTTTCCTGTAGAAACACATTTCCAAAATACCGCTACCAGGGCTAAGCAGTCATACCTCGGAATGCTGGAGGATTTAGTACTGATGCAAGAAAGTTACGTTTTGTTGTCTTTGATGTGCAGATGTGGTACTGCGGTTGGTTGCTGCAACTGGAGGTGTTTGNTCAAGAAAGTTACGTTTTGTTGTCTTTGATGTGCAGATGTGGTACTGCGGTTGGTTGCTGCAACTGGAGGTGTTTGTGGCTGCCTTAGGGGGCTTGTGTCTTGTGGTGCCTGCTGCCAGGCATTAATTCGCTGGTCCTCGCGGAATGCAAACTTCGGGGTGCTATTGACTGTCTTCTTACGTCCGCGGGCAAACGGCTCCATTTCGCAGCTTCGTACTCGCGCAGTGGTTGTAGCCACATTGCGACCTCTGTCTGCAGTCGTTGTGGATCGTGAACTGTTGTGAGATGCAGTCCACCACCACAGTATCTGGAGGGCCGCGGTGGTGTAGTGGTTAGATTACTCGTCTCCCACCACGGCCAACCGGGCACGATTCCTG
>NQII01004989.1:40897-58945 GCA_002778355.1 Clitarchus hookeri | reverse complement strand
TTCCGGCGCTGCTCCATACTCACCTCGCTTCACCCTCATCGGCTCTCAAGACCTCGATGTTAAGAACCACCCAAATCTCTTCACTCAATCACTCACCACAGTATCTGCATACTGATGCAGTATTGCAGTCGGCTGCCATGTGAGTAGTATATAATTGGGAGATCTGGCGCAGGATTCAGGAGTTGGATCCCGTAGCCACCAGCCAGCTTGGTTGATGTCACAAACGAGGGTGGCGCTAGGCGTCCTGGGAGGGCCATGTTATAGACAAAATTACCTGTTTAATCGCAAAAAACACTTCAGATATTGTCAAATTTGCCCAAAAATCACTGTTTTCACCTAAATAATTTCTAAAATATTGCAAAAATGTCCTGATCAAGTCTTCAAATGAGCAAAGCGGATTCGAGGCTCCTAGCGGAACGAACCACTTAGTCGTCAGAGTAGTAAAAGCGGATTCGAGGCTCCTAGCGGAACGAAACACTTAGTCCTCAGAGTAGTAAAAGCAGATTCGAGGCTCCTAGCAGAACGAACCACTTAGTCCTCAGAGTAGTAAAATCAGATTCGAGGCTCCTAGCAGAACGAACCACTTAGTCCTCAGAGTAGTAAAAGCGGATTCGAGGCTTCGAGTCAGNTCAGATTCGAGGCTCCTAGCAGAACGAACCACTTAGTCCTCAGAGTAGTAAAAGCGGATTCGAGGCTTCGAGTCAGGTTTAGCGGATCGGGCAGATCAGCGGTCATGCCCCCTCCCTTTTTCACAAACCCCATCACCTACCATCCCCTTCATCCAACACTTCCTCCTGCATCGTATGCCTGCCCTGTCACCCCACCCCACCCTAATCCCTCAACCTCCTCCCACACTCTCCCCTTTCTGCACCACCACCCATTCCTAAAAATCCAGAAAAATCGCAAAAAACGGGAATTAAACACTTAGAGAAATAATCACATTGATGATTCCGACTATCATGTGATATTATACGACTTTGGCCCCGAAAACCTTCAACTCAAAAATTGAAAAAAAGATCGTAAAAATCGAAAGAAACGCGTAAATATTGAGGAATATATTGCGTCACTAACTCCTACAGCCATGTATAATGTTGGTGACCTTGAACTTNGAAACGCGTAAATATTGAGGAATATATTGCGTCACTAACTCCTACAGCCATGTATAATGTTGGTGACCTTGAACTTGAACTCGAAAAATCAAAGAAAATGGTAAAAATCGAAAAAAAAAACTAGTAAAAATCGAGTAACATATTTTACTGACCACGACCCCTATGTTGGATTCTAGAGACCTTGACCTTAACTCCAATGACCTTGAACTCAAAAACTGAGAAAAAATGGTAAAAATAAAAAGAAACCCATAAAAGTGAAATAACATATTATGTCACAGACTCCGACCCCCATGTTGGTGACCTTGACCTTAATGACTTTGAACTCGAAAAATTGAGACAAAATTATAAAAACTCGAAAGAAACTCGTAAAAATCAAGGAACATATTATGTAACTGACTCCAAACCCCATGTTGGGTGTTGATCACCTTGACCTTAAACCCAATGACCTTGAACACAAAAATCGAGATAAACTCATGACAATTCGAAAAAATTAATTACATTATAGGAAAAAATTAAACTACTATTCCCGGCCACCAAGTTGGATGTGGGTGACCTTAAAATTGGCCCCAGTGATTTTAAACTTAACAAATCAAGATAAAATCACAACAAATCTAAAAAAATCGTTAAAAAAATACCATGAGAAAATTTACATACCTAAAGCAAAAAACCAAGTTCGATGTGTGCAACCCTGAAGGTAAGATTCTCTTAAAAATGGCAGGGCACAACCACTCCCTGGTACGACGATCAGCAGGCGACTGAACCCTCACTTCTATATTTCATTGGTTGTATAGCCGATCAATCTTCCTACCCCCAAAGCGAATTATTAACCTTACATTACACACATACCCTCTCCCCTCCCCCCAACACCAAAACTCCATCACACCTCTCGTCGCTCCACTTCCCTCGTCATTAAATCACCACAGCTCGATCCATATCAGCATCTATGCATGACACCAGCCCACCAGCCGACTCTTCGTCTCCCTCACAATCAACTCGCCATAGCTCGACACCCTCACCAGGAACACTCCATTGCTTGTCCCCAACCATTCATCCGTGCCGTCAACCAACCACACGACTCTCCACCTCGCTCACTGTCAGAACGCCAACCCCTCCCCACCACCCGCCGATACACAACACTTTCCTCTCACTCCAGCTAGTCGGTTCCATTCCACCCCTGTCAATCAGTTGCCATGCCTCATCTGATTACTCGCTCAAGTTCGAATCCCCTCCCCAACTACTACCGTGCCAAGCGCCCCCTTCCTCACGCTAGAATCAATTCAGCCGGCTGTATTTACTCACTATAGCCCGACGCCTTCCACAGAACCGCTGTATACCATCGACAGAGACCCGAACATTTCGCGAATTCGCTTCAGGACAAGCTAGACTTCAAACACTAACACATTTGACCTTATTTCTCAATTGGATCGCAGATCGTAAGCGACGCGCCTGGATGAATTTAAGCCAATAGCCGACCTGCAAGTAAAAGAGCACCGAATACAGTGCTACCTGGTCTGCGCTGAAATTGGATCACCAACCAATCAGTAACGTGCTAAGGTTCGAGAACACAAAGGATTGTGGACTCTAGCCCGTTGCCAAATGGAACCGCGAGATTTCCTGGTCTAATCATTGACTGTTTCATCGGCTTCTAACACCCATTCACCACGACGGAGAGTCCTGATAATTGTTATGGTGTGATCAGGCCTTAGCTGAACGGCTTGCCTGATCACACCTTCAAACATTAAACCTGGAAACGAGCGGGATTGCAACGCCACCATTTGGTCGTCGATACTTGCGAAAGAAGACAGTTGCAGAAATCCCCTCCACCGGTCACTGAGCGGGGCCGCAGAACCACGCGCTTGATATAGGCCGGCGTAACACCCGGAACGAGCGTCCTTTCATCTTTAGTCCTTTGGACGACCCCGACCAGCGAAGCAGACCAGGAAGATGGGTGTGTCCGGCCGGCGTTAACCGTCTCGCGTAATCAGCCTCCGGCTGCAACAAGGTGATGACTTTCCAGTTAGGTTTAATTAAAATGGCGTGAATCATAATGTAATTAATTAATCATCTTGGTATTCAATTTAAAGCTAAAGCTCCCCCGATCAATAGTAATTTAAATAGCAACTGTATAATGTTCATGTAATAAAACCTCATCAGATACTGTTGTGCTCTACCGAATCATGAGTCATTATTGAGATACGTCCTTAAATACTTTCAAGTACGAGCTAGCTGAAAAGCTAGTTCGTAACAATATGTCCAATTATTTTTTTGAGCGTGTGGTACTCGTGTTCTTTGTTCACGTACACAGAGTAGGGTTGATTCGCTTGTTTTGCTGTGCGCTTGGTGGAGCGCCTTCTGTGCCCGACTGCACATGCTGGCTGACCTGAGGGTTCTGGGTTTCGCGGCCGTGTTTCAGCCTTTCGCCACCTGACTGCGTTTCGATGTACACTGAAGAGCCAAAGAAACTGGTACACCTGCCTAATATCGTGTAGGGCCACCGCGAGCACGCAGAAGTGCCGCAAGACGACGTGGCATGGACTCGACTGATGTCTGAAGGTATGCAGGATGCATTGAAATCTGCGCCAATTTGAGAAAGGGTTGCACTTCTGTCACGTTTAATGATTCTCGTCAGTCGTCGTTTGTCCCGTTCGTTCACGATCTTTTTCCGGCCGCAGCGATGTCGAAGATTTGATGTTTTTCCGGATTCCCGATATTCACGGTACACTCGTGAAATGGTCGTACGCAAAAATCAAAATTTTATCGCTACCTTGGAGATGCTATGTCCCATCTCTCGTGCGCCGACTATAACACCACGTTCAAACTAACTNTTCTCGTCAGTCGTCGTTTGTCCCGTTCGTTCACGATATTTTTCCGGCCTCAGCGATGTCGAAGATTTGATGTTTTTCCGGATTCCCGATATTCACGGTACACTCGTGAAATGGTCGTACGCGAANATCTTTGCCAGACGCTTGTTGTCTTATATAGGCGCTGCTGACCGCATCGCGTTACTCTGATTGTTTCCATACCTCGTTTATTGGCATACGCACGCCTATACCAGTTTTTTTTTTGGCTCTCCAGTGTAGTTCGCGATCATTTTCGTGACTCTCCATTTTCGGATGGCGTCGAATGTTCTAACGATTGTCAAACTCTCTGTTGTGCTGTTGTGATGTGCAACCGAACCAAGGCCTTCTGTTCTCTCCCTGTACTGGAGACATNAGTCAAACTCTCTGTTGTGCTGTTGTGATGTGCAACCGAACCAAGGCCTTCTGTTCTCTCCCTGTACTGGAGACATGGCTAGGGAGGGGCGGGTGGCTGGCACTTCTTGTACTCCTGTCTTACAGTGTGTAGTTCGTCTGGGGGAGAAACAGCGGTTCCTTTCAGAGGGCCTCGAAAAAACATGTGCTTTCTTCCAGGAATGCCTTGAAAAAGGCTACAGTATCAACTCCATCTTCAATTTTTCTTACAAATCCTCGTTTTTAAAATTTATGACCAGTCACAAAAAATTAAAGCTACACATGTCATAAACAACTACTGAATGAATTTTTGAAATTTGTACTGTTTTAGTTATACATGTATTTTCCCATGTGGGATTGAAAGTATTAAATATTATAAATATATATAATATAAAAGTATTTTATTACGGTTACAGATGTGAAATTAATGACGTAAAATTTAATTGNATATTATAAATATATATAATATAAAAGTATTTTATTACGGTTACAGATGTGAAATTAATGACGTAAAATTTAATTGCATTTCTAAATAACTGTTACGATGTGCCCTATGCTTTGACCAGCTTGGCTTTTAAATATTGTCTCCGAAAATTAAGTTATGGAGGAAAATACGTAAATCCAAGATGGCGAGGATACTTCCCTCTTAACTATCAGTGGGGTGTGCCAGCTGTTAAAAGTGCTAACACACTCCTTCTCCTCGGAGATCTCCTCTGCTGCTTCCTTCTCCGACGAGCGCTGCGCTGAGAGTCCAGTAGGATGAACACTAACAATTCACAGTAACATAACGTTTAGGAAAAAATATATGATGCAGAAGTGTGCAATTGCGATTGCTGTAATATTAACTGTATATTTCTAAAGCGAATTTGATTATTTTACTGTTTTACAGACGAGTACATTTAGTTTGGCANCTCCTCTGCTGCTTCCTTCTCCGACGAGCGCTGCGCTGAGAGTCCAGTAGGATGAACACTAACAATTCACAGTAACAAAACGTTTAGGAAAAAATATATGATGCAGAAGTGTGCAATTGCGATTGCTGAAATATTAACTGTATATTTCTAAAGCGAATTTGATTATTTTACTGTTTTACAGACGAGTACATTTAGTTTGGCAATATTCATCTGAAACGAAATATTAAACACTGCATTTGAAATTTGTGTAGCCTTTGTCTGGAATATGCAACACTGCGAAATTGTTTTGGTTTTAAAAAACAAGTTTTCTATGTATGAAAAACAAGTTAATAAAAGTATTCTGATTCTTCAGTCCGTTTCTCGTACTGTAAATACTCATTACACATCCGTGCACTCTAGAACAGGCCTAACTAAGACCTGAAAACTGCTGTAACTCAGTAAAACAAATTTAGTGCATAATTATAGCAACTTACCTGCGTACAAAGTAGACTTTTTAGTGGCACAACGAACAAGCCACTTCTCCATCCCAAAAAAGTTTACAAGAATAAAATCATTGGTAATGGTAAACAGAATAAAGCTTGTAAACCACAAATGTATTCGGTGGAGCAATTAGGGAAGAAGAATCGCTTAAAACTTTCTCACCCTTCCACTGTGTCCAGTTAAGAAATGTGTCTTGACTCATTCACAAAGAATCACACTTTTTGTCTCCTCCTTCCACGGTGTCCGGTTCATTCCGCGGTATTCCAGGGTTCTGGTAATCCAAGCACTCCCAAGGCAACTGCTTAGCTTTCGGCTGGAAGTGAAATTCAATAATTTGTTTCTTGGTCGTTTCAGTATTTTAGATTTCCATGGTTTCAGAAATACTAAACTACAGTACTTTATTATCGAACGTAGTCATGAAAATGAGGAAGGGAACAAACATCTGTATTGTCCTTCCCTCCAATGATAGGGGAGGGGTAGTATCTCGCTGCTCCCCTCTCCCCTTACCGTAGCCACAGGGGGAGACTTTAAATCCCTGGGTGCTCAAGTTTGCAGGAAGGGGGAACGCACCAGGCTGGCGTGTCAGATGTCACGTTTTACATTTAACACAAAATCAAATTGAACGCTGAGATATGACAACAGTTTTATAAATTAAACATCATTTTAGCGTGCCTACAATCGTTTTAAAATGTGTAATATGTATATTTGGCATGGAAATATTAGATTAAATTATTAAAATGGCATAGACGATGCACGAAACAGGTTACATTGCATTCGTAAAGTTAGTGTTCGTAATGCACACTTGACGCGGGCCTGCAACCCAGCTACCCTCAGTGTGCCTGCCAAGCCGTGTCTCTGTGGCGATACGCCCTGCACAGAGCATTGTCTTTCACGTCTGTGGCATTTCGGAACGTGACTGACACCTGTCTACAGGAGACATCATGCGTCCTGACGCTTTCCAGTGTCCAGAAACATCACATCTTGACAGTTTAGTGTAAAAAAAACTGTCATACGGATGAATGCGAACTGGCGCATCGCCTGGGTCCAGGGGAATCGCACGTGGAAGTGTGCGTTGTTCAAACTGAGTATTTACGTGTACTCCTGGTGCTGAGTGAAGTTGCAAAGGGTTTCAGGGAGTAAAAGCTGAGAACAGTGAACACCTAATGTTGTTACCTAACATGTCATATTTAACTAGCAAACACTATCTCCACACTCGTCTGAGTCACAATGAACTCGCCCCTGGTTATGGAATACTGAGTAAACTTTGCGCCATATTCTGAAATAAAATTAAAAAACTTCAATGAATATTGTTAAAAGACCAACTGGTAAGAAAACATTTTATTCAGAAAATTATTTATAATTGAACAAGTTAAAAGTAATTAAACTATCCTTTATTATTTTTATAATTTTATAGTTAAGCCAGAATATAAATTAACTAAAAACTACTGCTACAATGTGTGTAGATTACGTAAGAGTTATAATATGTATTTTGGTTTAATCAATATTCGATAATGAGATGTTTCAGTACAAGCTGCTGTGCAAGCAACACACAATTAAAATTACGTACGAAAATACTAAACAACTCGTAAAATGCAAATTATCTATAATTGTACATTGTCAGTAATTACTAATAATCCGAAATTTTGAGGTGTAAATGAAGCCGAGCGTCAAATGTTTCGGCCAACCAGTCAGCAGACTTTCAACAGTGTACCATTCTAATTTGTGATAGGCAAGAAAACCCGAGCATCAAATTACCTCGTATTTACAAGCCTGCCATGAAACATGTAACTCACCAGGAGAACACACACAGTCACCCATAACGGGTAGTTTTTGTGCCAACAGTGCTTCACACTATAACAAACACATTTAAATACACACATTTCAGTACAGATTACTGGGACATGTTGTTAATCAGACCATGACTCAAACCCACACAATTTTACCTTACCTTCCCATTTGCAATGACGCCTGTTGTTTGTGTGGTAGGCATGTGCACCATGATGGGACATGTGACATTGCATCACGAGCAATTCAGGTAGCAGTAATGTATGCCAACATTCGAATCTCTCACAAGGCAATGACAAACAACCACTTCCAGCGATACAATACAATACTTGCATACATCGCTATAGTATCCAATATGCATGCAGCAAGTCCTACCAGCTGTACCCCTTATACAATTTTTCAATCCGGCAGGACCAGCATTAACAGTGCAGTGCGTCTCAACGCCAATCCGACCACACTAAACACAGTAGCAACAGCCTTAGCAAACAGTAGGCTTATACACCCCCTCCACTCTAACAATGTAAATACCAGCTTGATTTCAGATGCTCCTCACATCCGCAAGCCCAACTACCAAGGGCCCACAAGCTATCCTCGACCACTGTACTACCCAGCTGAGGTGCCAAGGCATTTACGAAGAATGGCTCAGATCTGTCGATGGTCAACTGCCTGGAAAGGCCCTGGTACTCCGTAACATACTACAAAATGTAGTCATCGGAGTTTCTATAAGCTTCCAAATTGTGACACATTCATATCTTTGCAAGTAGAGATCCTATTGATTGTAGAGAATGAACAAGAACGAGTCACTCACTTATTTATAAACAAGAATGTTCATCTCGTGAAACAGTTCCACCTCTAGCTGTCCGGCTGTGAGGCATTGAAGGCAGTGGACTGGATGAATTCACGTGTGCCATGATCATCCTTGAGCCTAAGATCAACTGTACTGTGACCACAATTTCACGGTAAAATGCCATGACCTGGGAATAGTACATTCCAAGACTCTAGGGCCAGATAAATCAATGGGCATTAGAATTCATCAGGGCAGTAACCTTGTCTTAATTAAAACCACAAAGATCACTTTAGAAATCACAGTGACAGAGCACAGATTTCAGTTATTGCGTGTACCATGACAAAAAATGGTAATAAACAGCAGTATTATTTCCATACCATTTTTGTGATAGTCAATAACTTCATTGGCACAGCATGAGTCCGAACAACCCATTAAACAAAAATAATCCCAAAAGTGACAATCAAGCAAAATCGCGATATTGCAAGAGGGGCGAGGGAAGTGGATGATACCGACATCCTGGTTACCGCTAGTATAACCAACGTAACACACCAACAGATAATTTTGGCACAAATTAGTAGCAATCATAATCAGTTCATCTTGATACTTGTACTCCTCAATTATCAGCATTCCCATGAGTTAATTGAAATTGCAGCACCTCATAAATTTGTGATTGTGCAAGTGTGATTTGTGGACCTATGACAAATTTCTCCATCTCAACAAACAATACATCTGGTCACTTGTTGACATGTAATTGAAACTGTGAGGCAAACAACCATTACTGTTCGCATTTGTGACCTTGAAACTACAAAAGTCATAGTTTCTTGTGATCTTATAGTAGAAGCCTCCATGGGAATACTTACACCCCGGTAAACTTAACAATATACTTTTGTCGAACTTGCCACTCGAAACATCCATCTCTGCCTGACAGAGCGCCATACTGACTAAACGCCCGCAGTACATTTAGCAGAGCTGGTTAATGACATCCCGCCCGAGCACCAAAAGGATTTCTAGCATCTCCTGAATGAGGTGTGAAAATTATTGGTACCGTCACCGATTCCTCTTAAATGTACTGCAGTAGCCAAACACAGTATCACATTAAACCAAAGTGAAACAATCTGCATGCCACCCACGCAAAATTATTAAAGAATAAATTGAATAAATATTACGTAATAATGTCATTCGACCTTAAGAAAGTCAGTGTAATTCAGGCCCTGGGCGCACTGTGCAATCATAACTTTAATTTTCGACAATTTTTCTAAAACTTTGAATTCATTATTCTGTTTTTTTTTTAACTCAGCACCACTTAATTTCTTTAAAAAATTCAACTCGCAAATCAAGTGTGTTCAAGTCACCAAAGCAACATTAACGAAACTGAGTAAACACAAACATTTAAATACATTTGTGACAACGAAAATCAAACATTGGCACCTTAAAACTCATCGACATGCGCACAACCGGCCGGACGAAATACACGCTGCTTATGTTGTTAGTTTTCACACTTGACACTAGATTGCGCAGAAGTGAAAACGAACGTGCATTCAGCAAATTAGTTATCTTCCAAGTTTGTCATTTCGTAACTTGATTTGCATTTAAATTTATATGAATATTTTTCAAAAACTTTTCAATTTACGTCTTGCACCCCATCCCCCTCTTCCCTGACGCTCTGGGCATTCGCACATTCCACCCAGTTTTAACATTGGCTTTGGTATAATTCCTCAATCACTTTGGCACCAAATAAAAATGGCACATAGCAGTTTTGTGCTGAATACAGGCGCATTAACCAGATCGCTAAAAGCATGACACCCATTAAACATTGACATCAGGGACACTCTGAACAGCCAAGGACGAGCCAAGATTTACTCCTCTACGGACCTGCGTAGTGGATATTGGCACATTCAAGTTCGTCCTGAAGACAGTGACAAAACAGCTGTCAAATTTCTAGACTGTTGCCATTTCCATCACGCCCTTCTGTATCAAACGTGCACCCACCACAATTCAAGCGAAATTGCCTGGGTTTAGTAAGCGAATTCACCTTGGCTTAGCTAGACGACAGGATGTGTTCAGAGAACGGGGCAGAGCACTTGCAAAACTTGCCCCTAGTGCTTGGCCATTAATGGAATAAATTATGCTGTGCCGAAATGCCACCTGGGAAAACCTGCATAGCCTTCCTAGGTGACACGGTTGACAGTGAGGGAAACAGCTATCAACCACCCCTATCTCACCACAATAACAATATCAGTACGTACATGAAGCAGATGAGGCGTATCATGAAATTAAGGGCAGTTCTGCGAGTGCCCAGATCTCACCAGACTCAATCCATTAGGTAAATTTTTCTTACGAACAGATGCCTTCCTAGATACATCCTATTTAAGTAAAACACGCAGAGGACCAGCGCATTATTGACTTCGCCATTGTCAAGTTCAGACTCATTGAGTGCCGGTATGATGTGAACGATCACAAGTGCCTTGCCGTCGTGTGTTATTTTAAGAGATACTGGGCCTACTTGGAATATCAGAGGATTACTATGAACACCAATAATTGGTGCTTGGTGTGGATACGCAGCACGTGCGAGGCTCACAGTAAGCTAGCCTGCTGGCATCTCTTACTGCAGGCATACGACTTTCAAGTGAAACACATGCTCGGCAGTGAAAACCAGCTAGCAGACACCCTTTCAATCTCTCCCTGCCCTGACGTCACTGAACACACTCATGTCAAGTGGGAATATATTCTGCCACCTGTCTCTACTGCAGCCAAAAGTCTCTTCCTGAACTAGGTTAGTGCAAATCCACGTGCAGACAGTCTGAATACAGTATACAATACCATCATGTCAGCTCAGAAAAAAATGTGCTGCGACACTAAAATACAGTGTTTCGAGAGTGCACCGCATTGTTGGAGTGTGTTTGACAATAATGCATGTAAGTGTCCGCCAACCAGGACGAGTGGAAGCTCTTTGTGCCACCTGCGATGCAGGAGTATGTGCTCTGGTTTGTGCATGGCGGTAACCTCTTCAGCTACCCCGGAGCACAGCAAACACTTGAAAAAAAAAACAGCGAAATCTGTTTGCCAGGAATCGGTCTCACTGTGCGTGAGTATTTATGGAAACATGAGAAAATGAAATCAATTCAAATTACTCAGGACCGATGCCACACAACAGCATTCATGCATGCCCACAGAGCCATTTGTGTTAATAGTGCTCGATAATATAGGCCTGTACCTGAGAATATCTATGGGAAAACGATTCATTATTGCAGCAACCGACTTGTTCTCATGCTGGATGGAGGCATGTGACATCTCGGAGAACACGTTGAAAACATTGCACGCATCAGGAGAAATGAGTTCTTCCCTCATTGGTGATGCATTCGAATATATATAAGTACAGAAGGAACACGAGCAGCAAAATATTTCTTCGCCGTTATTGACGTAGTTGGCCTAACCACCGCAAGGGTCGTTGCGATTCCTCCTCCCAGACGTGAGATACTCTAGCGGTGAGTTGTAGATGGTAGGTTTTAAATTTAGTTTCAAAGTAGTTAAATATGACTTAAATTAATTAAAAATATAACTCAGTTTATTGAACTGCAATACTATGGTAAGTGTTTATTGCTTCTCGTATAATAATGTTTTACAGTAGTGTGATGGAAGAGGCGTCTGGCTGATAATATATAGAGCGCGAGTTCGAATCCAACATTCACAACGAAATCTTTTTGAAATATGAAGTGGGATGTGATGAATGCTAATAGGTTTAACAATGTATTTTTTTAAATTTGTAGTTGGTGATTAAAATGTATTTAACTAATTCATGCCCATTGTAGACAATAGATAGGAACACAGGAAGCATACATTTGACTGGTACTGCAATCTGCGAGGCTCCATTCCCAGTGATCTTCCTGTTGACTTACTGATTCCTAGACTATGCTACTGCGCTACGTTATGACTGGTTCATATCACTGACCACCGATCACAAAGAATACAGATATTGGTTGTCATAACTAAAGAAGTTCTTTGCCAGGTTAAGTAGAGCACACATCAAAACATTTTTAATTTGCAACATTAATAATGAGAAATGAATGGAGGAATGAAAGGGTTAAATCTCTGATAACCAACACTGGCAGATTGTTGTGTGTTGGCTATAGTTACATATGTAATAACAAATCTTACCAACACATTACCAACGACGAAACATGTTCGTGAATCTTTGGTTGGTAAATGACCGTGTGAATGTCTTTCGAAAAAGAAAAACACACTACTTTTAAAAGTGTACACACAACCATAACATTATGTTGGTCTAATGTGTTTTAGTTGACAACCAACTATAAAGTCACGTTGGGCCAACAGAGGCATGTGTGGCATTTCGGCATTGGGTCAAAGTAATATGCCAACGCCGTCTCAATAGTATAGCCAAACGTTGGGCGAACGTTGGCCCAACCAAAATTTCCCTACTGGCGTTAGGGTAGTAAGTTCTTAAATGATATTGAGAAACGAATTCAACACTATCAGCCTCTGAGAGATCATTTTAACCGCCATAAAAAGTATAAGAAAATTAGGGATTACATCCTGAATGAAATGAGAGAGGCACAAAACTTTTCCAATGATGTTTGACTGCACACCTAATGTGAGCCATTTGGAACAAATGTCTCAGGTTATTCGTTATCTGAAAATAAGTGATAGTTGCTCTGAAATCGCTGAAAGATTTATTGATTTATTCACTATCCCTGCTTTTAGTGAATCAATTATTATGCAGTTAGAAATTTATAGCATTGCTATTAAAAACTGTCGAGGGTAGTCATGTGACAATGGTGCAAACATGGCAAGCTAAAATAAGAGTGTTGAATGGGGCAGCTAACTTCGTACCATGTGCTGCACAATCTCTCAATTTAGTTGGACTTGATGCTGCTAGTTATTTCTTGGCACTATACAGAGTGTCCCAGAAAGCGCGCATAACGACCACACGACGTGAATCATCAGCGAAATGGGAGTTGAAAATGTTAGTGGCAAACTGTCGTACGATGACATTTTTCGTGCACAATGTGGCAACACAGCACATAGTTAGTCCCCTCTTGCACTCCACTGATATCGTACTGCCACTGTTCTAGTCATCATATTAAGGGCGCGGGTTCAAATCCTGGCCAGTCTGAACATTTTAGCGACGTGTAGTTTAGGTAACATACATCAGAATACTAGGACGTGACGTCAACAAGTATTCGAAGTCCATTTAACACCGTTAATGTAGCGCCAAGTGTTACGTTGCGCCTAAACGGCGGTTGAAGTTGAGTGTCTGGCAACATCGCATCGGAAGAGTGGTAAGGTCAGTTAGAACAGTTGTTACATTGGTATTGTTTGACGGCTTGGTTTTGTAATGTACTCTTGTCACGTTCCCTTTACAAGTGTGGACGTGTGCACATGGGCACCAACTGAAACAGATACAATTCATTTTCCACATTTAATGTGCAGATATCAGTGTGGCGCAAGAGGGGACTAACTACGTGCTGTGTTGCCACATTGTGCACGATAAATGTCATCGTACGACATTTTGCCACTTGTAGCTAGAAGGAATCATAGATGCTCTAAATTATTTCATAATCAGTTCTAAAATATTTTTTACTTATATAGGACATGCGTGTTTTTTATTTACATAAAAAAATATTCTGATACTTCTGAAGCGATATTTTTTATTTTTGTTTGGGATATAGTTCAACAAAAAATGGAAAAATGGATACATCGGGAGGAAGGACGGTTCGGGATGTAAGGTTTGAGGGCCATTGGGAAGGGGGGGGGGATATATTCAGCTGACTCCTTGCTCCACGTGCAATTAGACTTAGATTCGGTATTGGGGAAGGGAATTGGTATGGACGTGTCGTGAAAGGTTTGGGAGAGCTAAGTGCAAAATAATTTCAGAAAATTCCTTTAAAAGTAACAAAGTGGTTTATATTTGTTTATTATATATTCGCATACATATTCGCATAGATATATAACCCACAAAAACTTTACTTCATAAAACTAAAACTAGCAAATATTTCGTACAATAAAAACAGAATACTATAATGTATTAACGTAAGAATAATTTCTACATCGCTAAATTCTTAGAATTATTTCGTAAGAAGTTATTTTATGCCAGTCATTATATACTACTTGTATCACAGCGAAGCAGAAAAAATAAGAACTATGTTACGAAGAACGTCAGTTTGATTCCTGCGCAAACAAATGCATAGAGGTGTATTATCACCAACATAAAGAAGATATTTCCGCAGAATATTTATGCTGTGCTCGTGAGACCACCATGTTACATAACTTTACAAAGAAAAAGCTTAACGTAAAGGATTTTCAATCTAATAACTATTGTATTGTTTCGTGTTGCATTTAATTTTTGTATCATAAATACGCGTTTAAGTACAGCAATTTTGTCCCATTTCATTGGGGTGGTAAACTTTAGTAGAAATAGAAATCTATAAATACGTACATCACCAGAAATCGTTGGCTGAAGTTTTGCATGAGTACTGATGTTATAATTAAACCAATACGACTCGTATTTTTAAATAAGATTTTTATGGGTTTGGTGCACATATTTTCTTATTCGGGAATAGTCATGGCGGAAAATTAAATTGAATATCCAATATTTACAAACACTGCGTTAACTACACTTAAAGTAGTTTTACGGTCACAAGAAAATGTTTTGTTAATCTGGTGCACAACACATGTTTTTCTTGGTAATCAAATCGTTCCGCAGTGACGTAACTTCTTCCAGAACAGTCTGTGCAGTGGTGGTGTAGCAAAACAGTCTTAGTTTGGGGATGACTTCGCACGGTTATGTTCGGAACGATTAAGGCGATGGGAATGTCCCGTATGGAGCAGGCTACGTACCGCTTTCTGCTCGACTCTGCACTCCTAAGTTGTTTAATCATGCCTGAGGTAATCCTCTCCGCCACAACGCCATCACGGTCGCAGAAGATTCTGAAATTGGTTTCAGTTGAATCTGTTATTGATTTACTGGAAGCTCTGCCTGCAGTGTTGCCAACCTCTGTGTTTTACTGTTTCCAAGTCTCCTTTGCTCATCTGACCTTCTCTTTAAGGCTTGATGAAGTTTTAAGAGAACTGTTTTGGCAAGAAATTAATGTATCGATCGAAAAAAAATCATTATCAACTTATTTTAAATTTATACTTCAGAGATCACCAACATGGCAATTGTTTCGAATCGAGTACTTACAGATAATGATGTCAAATTACGTCAGTTCAGGTTATACCGGCGCAATATAAATACTCGGAAGAAAATTGTATGCAATTTAATGCAGTTCCTTGAAACACACATTAAGTTTCACGTATATCACGCAAGCTCAAACTAACAGGTTGTTGTTAAATTACAGAGCATTCATGAACCTGCAACGATGAAGTATGGCATAACCAATATTTATCGTAATATAGTTCTTATATTCACAATAATCTCAATTTTATTGAGAAAGCTCATAAGCAGTACAAACACACATGCATTAAACAAAACGAAAGAAGTAGCATTTTGGAACCATACATTCGTGGTATTTACCTGCANAGTTCTTATATTCACAATAATCTCAATTTTATTGAGAAAGCTCATAAGCAGTACAAACACACATGCATTAAACAAAAAACGAAAGAAGTAGCATTTTGGAACCATACATTCGTGGTATTTACCTGCGATATTAAGTAATACTTTATGAATTAGTCCCAAGTTGTTCTGCAACAGACGTAAATAATTTATGGGAGAAAATTGTTTCTGACATGTTTTAAAATGTCTTTTTACTACGATCTGAAATATAATTTCTGTACTACGTTAAAACAATACTAACAAAAAAATTTGTCAGTTGCGAAGGTTCTTTAAATACAGTTATAAGTACTATGTCGCGAGTACAATTATTTCCACAGTAAATATAGCGTGCCTCGCCACAACACAGCGACGGATATGATTTCTTCTGCGAGGTGACGTTGAGATAGCACAATCCTCAGTTCATCAGTTTTACTGGTGCTGGTCGTTCGCGGTTGAGTGAGCACTTTTGAAAGCCCTCCTCAGTAGTCAGTGGCCCGGACATATTTCCTGTTCATTCGTTGTTTGCTCGTTTACGCGCGTATCAGAACATAAATGTCCTGCGAATACGACTTTCTGCTACGAAAGATTAAACTAAATAAATTATCAAAGCCCGTGCAGTTTTGGTTTTATAATATCAAGATTATTCTTAGAGAAAAAACCATAGTGAAAATGGTCAGAAGTCGCATTTTGAGAGATTTCCTGCGCAGTTTAAATACGCAGGAGAAAAAAATAACTGTAGTCTCTTAGTTTAATATATGGGCTTTCATCACATGCAATAAAATCCCACAGTTTCGCATCTCATTTTTATAGGAAAGAGTAATAGCCAGAGAACTGAACGCAACTTCAGCGCCTTGTGAGCAGGAGCGACNCTACTTTTTAAGTCATTATGTATCCTTCTGCCATATGTACAATACTACTATGTTGCCACGGGTCGAGTAACATTTTACACCCGCTATTTTGATCGAAAACGTGAAATTGTTACGAACGTGAATTAGTTAATTTTTACTCTGACGTGTATACGCCAAAACAACAAAAAATTTATATTTACCACAGATTTAACTATTACACTCGCGATGTAACTCCAAGACGAAGAAGAACTATTTCGCTTAAATTGCCACCGACGTAACTGGGAGACCGCACGGCAGGTGTGAACGGTTGCACACGTGCAGCAGACGGGCGGTGCAGTGGCGTGTGGTGAACAGTTGCAAGGTAAGACGACGCTTGCTCACTACTGTACATTCTCGGTGCACGCAGCAGGAACAAATAACCACTGCGGGGCCTAGGGGGACTGAATGTACTTAGACAACTCGCAACGAGCAGGCAAAGGACCTACTATACACGTCCTGTGGCTTCGCCTGCCCAACTACGTTTTAATGGTGGAAATGTAAACTATAGGTTGTGCACCTTAAAGTGAACACTTTTGAGGACCTATTTACTTTTTTTNGTTTTAATGGTGGAAATGTAAACTATAGGTTGTGCACCTTAAAGTGAACACTTTTGAGGACCTATTTACTTTTTTTCCCCCAGCATTTTTTTGTCCTTTAACCACATTTTAAGATAAATACTGCCATGTAAGTAATAAACAGAGCGTGTATATTCCACCGCACTTGGAAGTAACCGTCTAAGGCTAAAACTAAATATATTTATTNTAAGTAATAAACAGAGCGTGTATATTCCACCGCACTTGGAAGTAACCGTCTAAGGCTAAAACTAAATATATTTATTGCCTAATATTCCAAGTGGGAGGGGGTTTCAAAAGTGCCCACATTACCGTGAATAGCCTACAGCCAGCAACACGGCAAACACGCCACTGCGCTGACTTGCTGGTGAGGAGCGCACAGACAGTTCGATGACTAGTTGACTGGGGCGATGACTCGCTGGACCGCGTCCTTGTCACGCTGCGCCGTCAAGCGCGGGTCGCGGCGTGGTCAAGTTGGAGGAGGGACCGCATCACCGCATCAAGCTGAGCTTCCAGCGCAGCAACAGGAAGGCCACGACGCGCCCCACCAGGTACATGCCGCACAGCACCGCCGTGTTGAACCAGAACTGGTCGCCGCGCAACGCCACCTCGTGCAGGATCTTGGTGGGGTGCCGGTAGTGGCAGTACCTACACACACACACACACATGGCCGTGCATCCTGCATCGCACTACTGGCAGTACCTACACACACACACATGGCCGTGCATCCTGCAT
>NQII01004989.1:1050-39903 GCA_002778355.1 Clitarchus hookeri | reverse complement strand
ACACACACATGGCCGTGCATCCTGCATCGCACTACTGGCTAGTACCTACACACACATGGCCGTGCATCCTGCATCGCACTACTGGCAGTACCTACACATACACACACATGGCCGTGCATCCTGCATCGCACTACTGGCAGTACACACACACATGGCCGTGCATCCTGCATCGCACCATACACGTCTTACTTGGGGTGACTTTTCTAAGATTTGTTTACAAAAGTGTGAAGAAACCGGAAATAGACTACATACGCCAGTTAGAACACGGAAATGCAGCATATAAAGTGTTAAATACACCAATATCATGATTAGCTCTTCCATATTTCATCAGCTACTCTGCTTTCCATATCAATGTTTTCCTGATGCACTAGCTTGAATGGTACAAAAGACAGTTGTGAGACCACTAATGAATATTCTGAGTCATCGGATCACTGCCGTACTCTTCCAATNTGAATATTCTGAGTCATCGGATCACTGCCGTACTCTTCCAATCTGTATGTAATATTCTGATAGCAAGGTATTAAGCTTATTGATAGGGCGCCGTGTACAATGTAAATTGTGCTTTGATGGAAATGTGCGAATCCTTCGTTCAAGAGGAAATTATGGAGATTATGTCATTAGGAAAATAAGTAAGAATCTGCTCGATTTCATATTTTCACTAGTCACTAAATTAAAAATAGGTTAAATGTAGTGTAGAGTTTGTANTCTGTATGTAATATTCTGATAGCAAGGTATTAAGCTTATTGATAGGGCGCCGTGTACAATGTAAATTGTGCTTTGACGGAAATGTGCGAATCCTTCGTTCAAGAGGAAATTATGGAGATTATGTCATTAGGAATTTGTAAGAATCTGCTCGATTTCATATTTTCACTAGTCACTAAATTAAAAATAGGTTAAATGTAGTGTAGAGTTTGTANAGTAAGAATCTGCTCGATTTCATATTTTCACTAGTCACTAAATTAAAAATAGGTTAAATGTAGTGTAGAGTTTGTATTTGTGTCGTACATTTATACTGGTATATTCTTACTTTGTATTATTTATTTCATAAAAGTGGATTTCACTTTGTGGTTTGCACGTATCTGTCTGGAACCTCCCTCACGCGTAATATAATGATAGAAAAAACTTCCGCAAATTTACGAAAATGCACTGGTAAAAAGTTGTCCAGAAATCTTCATAAAATTTCACACTCTTAGATTTTTTTTGTAATGGCGGAATTTCCATAAATTTCACAAAACTTCTCTTTGAATTCACTGGACATCTCCGTAAATGTGATACTAGGTTTTTTATTATTTCCGGCTTATAAACCGAAACTACGAAACAAATGTTTTATTTCCGTTATGCGGGCGTTTACCAGCATATGAGAAAGAAATTCTAAAAAAAAAAAAAAAAAAAAAAAATTGAACTTATTTCGTTGTGGAGCGGGGTTTAAACTTGAGTCAAAAGGTTCACTATCCGCGAGCCTTACTATTGCACTACCACATCCTGCTAGGAAATACAAGTGTTAAGAAGTTACTAAGTCTAAAATACGGCGTTGAACTTGTCCAGTTTCATTTTGTAATGTTTGAGTGTTTGAAGTGTTGCTAATCATTGCGCGTGGCTGGTGTCACTTTTTATGGTTGAAAGAATAGGTTTGAATGGCTTGAATATTCGAATTGCCACAGGAACAATAATTTCCAGACTGAAACTATAGGCTAGAGATGAGGTAGACCGATCTCGCTGGCCACACAGGCGTAGTCTCCATGTGCCAACATTGAACTGCTTTTCTGCCAACGCGACCAGCAAAAACAACGTGGATTGCATTTAAGGTTGGAACACTGTTCATAAAAAAAGTGCTCTGAGATATTTGTATACTTCTTCTAACCAATTTGTAATGCAGTTTGATTAAATTCAAATTGGCGAGAGTAATTTATTTATATAATAGTTATTGTCTTTTGAAAATTAATATATAAAACAAACATGTTCACGAGTGTTGACAACGTGACAGGAAGTTGTGGTGTTTCGGGGTAGGTGAATGTTGGGTACATGCGCAGAAGACGAATAAGCTGCCTACCTCATCTTTAGTCTATGGTCAAATCAGCGAAGAATGCTTATTGTAACCTTTGCAATGTTAGTTCCTGAAATCTGAATGTGTTGGAAATACGCAGAGGACCGTATTTTGTATGCACTGAACTCAATTCTGTTCTGTCATTATGGAACGATTTTTTTGTATATCAACTGTATTTTATCGTATATATGTGAATATTTTCAACAGTGCAGTATATTTACGTTGCCTCAGCACTTCTTTAAACAAACATTAAATAACCTTCCCATGGCTGTGTCCAAATTCACCTGGCTTCGTGCCGTATACAAGTGCATCAAGAAAGTGATCCCACTGCCGATGTCCAAATTCAAAGCAAGGGCAAGAAGGCGCCCTAGAATGTCTACTTCGGCCAAGTGGACATAACCTGTGCCTTTCTCGAGCTCTTCGTTGCTTTTAGTTGCTCTGCCGTTTGGAGTACATTCATTTGCAGAGATCACCATGAACGAATAACGCGAGTACAATGACGGTTGCCACACAGTATCGTCGAAGCCTGAAATATTTTCCATTTGCGTTCAACGTGGTTTCCTTGTGCGGCTGTACCACTAGGGAGCATAAATGTCCCTCCATCATTAACAGCTGCAAGATACCGAATAAGGGCTTAGTAGCAGTGCGAGCCACAACGCCAAGATCGGTGAACACGCAGCATGCCCCAACGGTGAACTCGACACGCCTTTGCCCAGCCGGGCGAGTTTGAGAGAGGCCACTGAGTCGGCCTCCGAGAGGCAGGTTAGACGTTCCGGCGCACTGCTCGCCACTTGAACTATTCTGCCAACACTGTGAGTTGCTGTTGGACGCAGTGGGAACAGGAGGGTGCACAGATCCTCCGAGTAGGCTCTGGCGGACCCCGGCGGACCACAAGCAGGGAGGATCGTTTCATCGTGCGACATACCGTAAGCATTCCACGAACTTCACTGCACAGCATCCAAGAACATGTCAAGGAAACTGTGGATACGCCTGTGTTCACCAGTGCCATATTCAAGCGGCTAGCAGAGTGGGACATGTCATCCCTTATGACGTCTACCATTGCGACCTGAACATCGCCAAGTACGTGTGACCTGCCGAGAACGGATAGCACGGCAGCGTACGGATTGACGACGAAAGGTGTTCATCTACGAATCATGGTTCTGACTTTATAAAAACAACCGCCAAATTCGAGTCTGGAGAAGTCCTGTCCAACACCACGATACATTATTCATTGTAGACTGGCATGCCGCCCCAACAAGAGGCGTCATGGTGTGAGGTACAATTTCCTACGACTCTCGCATCCCACATTTTGTGATTGAAGGAACCCTGACGGCGCGACGATACGTACAGGAAATTCTGCGACCATTTGCTCTTCCCTTCCTGGTGCAGTTTGACAACACCATTTTCCAGCAGGACAATGCCCGGCCTCACACGGCAAGGGTATCTCTGGCCTGCCTTCGTGATGTCAACATGCNGCACGGCAGCGTACGGATTGACGACGAAAGGTGTTCATCTACGAATCATGGTTCTGACTTTATAAAAACAACCGCCGAATTCGAGTCTGGAGAAGTCCTGTCCAACACCACGATACATTATTCATTGTAGACTGGCATGCCGCCCCAACAAGAGGCGTCATGGTGTGAGGTACAATTTCCTACGACTCTCGCATCCCTAATTTTGTGATTGAAGGAACCCTGACGGCGCGACGATACGTACAGGAAATTCTGCGACCATTTGCTCTTCCCTTCCTGGTGCAGTTTGACAACCCCATTTTCCAGCAGGACAATGCCCGGCCTCACACGGCAAGGGTATCTCTGGCCTGCCTTCGTGATGTCAACATGCTTCCATGGCCAGAAAAGTCTCCAGACATCTTCCTCATCGAGATATTTCGGACCAGATTGGACGGCAACTTCGGCCAGCGGCAACTATGGCAGATTTTGAGGGCCAGTTGCGCCAGCTGTGGAAGGATCTTCCTCAAGAGAACAGCCGACCATATCGCCGTATGTCTTCGTGCCACAAATGGTTGTGAACACCATACTAAGTGCGTCCTACAGGTTTTGCTCCTCTGCAATACATGCTTGATGTGGCACAATACTTTGATATTTTCTGTATGCATAATAGCATGTCATGTGCCCTCTTACACGTCCTTGCGATGGCACATACAGAGTGATCCATTTTTTTTTGCAAATGAGTGTATTTCATTCGTCTGTGATTACGACTTTGCACGGCCGCGTAAAAAAACTTGCTAGTGTCACAAAGACAAATGAAACCAGCATAGAGTAAAGTTAGGTAAATAATAAATCCAGGTGGACATAAACAATAGTGCCCGCACACACGAAGAAATTAGTGGCAAGAGAAGGAGGACAAGAAGTAGTGAATTTCAACCGGAAGTTGTTGAAACACTGTTGCGTACACCCATAAATGGTTATTTCCTCTATGAACAAATATACATTTGACATTTAAATTACACGATTGTTTTCACTAGACTAGCTTACTGAANGGTTATTTCCTCTATGAACAAATATACATTTGACATTTAAATTACACGATTGTTTTCACTAGACTAGCTTACTGAAATATTTTCTACTGACCAATCGTTACATGTTACGCTCACGCGTAAAGTATTTGTTTTGCACGCCAAGCAGGATGGGAGAGTTAACTGTGCTTAGTTTTGGAAGCTGACATGAATACCGCCAAGTACTAGGAACATGATTCACGTACCGGTCGACCCACCTACATCGAGAGAAAGAGCTAGCTGGTTGCATCAACAAAATAATTTTTGAAATAGTTCCAAACAAATGTGTTGTCGATTTCACACAGTATAATGTTGACTGAAAAATTCCATGACAAACAGCAATCAAATTAGAGAAGAATTACCTCGCATGCATGTTGCCACGACATGTGTAATGGTAGGGTAACTTGCCTTCCACGGAAACAAACCGGGTTCGACTTTCGGAAGGCCACGCCTGGATTTTCGCAGGAGGGAAACATATCAGACGCTTCATTTGGCCGGTGGGTTTTATGAGGGGTCTCTTTCGTTTCCCCTACCATTTCTCTCCGTCGATGCTCTCCTCCGCTTCACTTGATCACCATCCGTGCAGAGGATCTCCGCTGTTAAGCGCTGCCTGAATCTCTCACTGCTGGTACGACAAAACTTCGGCTCAAACAAATTATTTGTTTCAATTTCTATCGCTGCATTNGCCTGAATCTCTCACTGCTGGTACGACAAAACTTCGGCTCAAACAAATTATTTGTTTCAATTTCTATCGCTGCATTTTGTTGATGTAAATTATTTAAAATACTTATAGATCGGAACGATATTTCTCTCGGTGTTGAACAGTGGCGTGGGCCTNTTGTTGATGTAAATTATTTAAAATACTTATAGATCGGAACGATATTTCTCTCGGTGTTGAACAGTGGCGTGGGCCTCCATGCCAGCGTGTGAACGTACGTTCTTTCTCATAAGCATGTATGCATGTAAGCACACGTGTGCATGTATGTGCGCGAGTCTGCGTTTATGTGTTTGCCTGCCCGTATTTGTGTCTATGCATGTGTATAATGCACCTGTGTGTATGTACTTGTATGTTCCTATCTGTGTATGTCGACATGCGTGTGCCTGTACTCGTATATGCGAGTCTTCTGTTCGCATGTGTGTCTGTGCTCGTATACTTGAGCCTCTGTTCGCACATATGTGTATGTGTTCTTATGCACGTGCCTCTGCTCGTAAGCATATGTCTGTGCTCGTATGCGTGAGCCTCTGTTCGTACGTGTGAGTCTGGAGTTTGAATGCGTGTCCGTGTTCGCATGTGAGTTTGCGTTCGTGCGTTACCTGTAGGGTATGCCGCTGTCGTCCTCGGTGAAGGGGCAGTCCATGAGCTCGCGGTCCATGCCGTAGATCGCGCCCACCATGCCCTCCAGAGCGAACCGCAGGTAGGAGACGTAGGTGCCCCAGTACAGGTACCCCGGCATGTCACGCAGGTTCACGCTGAAGCCGGAGAACATCATCAGCGGCACCGTCAGGGTCGGCCCGAGGAACGTGCCGTTCTGCAAGCACACACAGCGTCGCACCTTCAGCCTCGAACACCCTGCACTCTCACGTGACACGCGTTCCTCTGCATCCGTGACTGTGCATCGTGTGCTCTGGCAAACAAGCCAGCTAGAAACAAAATAATTAAATGTTCATAGTCGGAGTCAACTCCCCGCTGTAGAATTTGCGATACCTGAGACCATAAAGTGTCAGTAACTCGCTTATCCCATCCTTATTCCGACTGGACAACATAACAAATTGGCCAAGAGTAAGGAGAAGAAAAAAAAAAGNTAATAAAAAATTATTAAAATGTTTATTTTATAGATCACAAGTAAAGAAATTATTATCGACTATGATATAAAAAAAAGTGACAGAGCATAAACTGATTTTGTACTTTCGGAAAATATACTTCGCACCACCCTTAAAAATTACACAGGACCGACTCTCGACAGTATGACCAAAGTCAGCAGGCAACCAGAAGTCAGTTGTGTATTTTTTATGTATTGCTGACCGGCTTTACGACAAAGGGGTAGTTTTAGATTGAACTGCGTGGACGGACAGTCATAAGCTGGAGAGCAATCTGCTATGGCTCGTAGCGATCAAGGAATCGCCCCCAGTATTCGCTTAGAGTGGTTTTGCAAAACCATGGTAAACCGATATCAGGATGGCAGGACTCGAGATCAAACTCGGCTCTTCCCGAATGAGGTCCAGTGTGTTACCGCTGTTTTCACTTCGCTCATTTCCACTAGACGACTACTCACGAATTACTAGCATTCATTCCCAAATAATCTCGCTAAAAAAAATGNACCGAGCGTTACACTTTTTCATAAGTGACTCCCAGCCGCAACCTAATTTAAGACGTTGTCACGTCAAAAAATGTTCATGCAGTGCAGTTTTTCAGTATCTTTTGCACACAGTTACAAATTCTTTTTCGTTTTGTACTGCTCNAAAAAATGTTCATGCAGTGCAGTTTTTCAGTATCTTTTGCACACAGTTACAAATTCTTTTTCGTTTTGTACTGCTCACATGTGCGAGAAGTCGTGAGCGTATTTGACCAGGCAGCTAGGAATTCGGTCACTCCAAGGCCAAACTCCCTATCCTCAAGTTCACACAACCTGGATGCACTATTGCCAATCTAATCGTAAAGGCAAAACGAGTTTGCAGTGGGACTGGAGGTTTTAGATGGTTTGGCGGAATGCATTGCTAAGATAGCACTGCTGTATCCCGTTTTCCTGTCGAGACTAAACCATTCAGTAGAGCTGCGTGACGTCAGTGGTCGCTGTTTCGCCTCCACCTTTACATAGTCCACGAGTGTAATCACGTTACAATGAGACAAATACCTTACAGTGGTCGTCGCGCACGTTAAACAACACCTGCAAGGTAGTTGTGATTTCCAGGGTGTAGCGAGTAGGCTGATGTATTTGCGAGTCGAGAAAATCTTCCGGCACAACTGACGTGAACAATCAGTCGGTATCCTACCTGGGCGAACCGGGTTCAATTCACGGCGGGGTCGCTCCGCGAATTTTCGCACGTGGGGATAATGCCGGACGATGCCGCTGGTTGGCGGGTTTTCTCGGGGATCTCCTATTTTCCCCGCCCTTCCATTAAGGCGCTGCTCCATTTTCACCTCATTTCACCCTCATCGGCTCTCAAGACCTCGATGTTAAGAGCCGCCCAAATCTCTTAATTCACTCAGTCGGTAGTAATGTAGTTCGGAGCCGACCTTAAACAGGACGTACCACATCTTCAGGGCGACATAAAACACAACGCAACATTCGGTGGTAAAACCTGTTGTTATAAATCGTATAACTAGTAACTGACACGTTATCTGAATAATTTATCGAATTTAATGCATCTGTACATGTATATTTTCTTTTATTAACATGTTAGATTATTTTTTAATAATAATGCAGTGATTATCTGGAAAGTGTTATAACTGAACAAAAGGTCATCCTATATTATTTTGTACCAGCAGTAGAATAAAGTAAGCTCCAGGCTTTCCATAAAATTTCATTGAATTAATTGTATTTTTACACCGAGTTTCAAACAGTCTTATCGTGAATTGTNTCCAGGCTTTCCATAAAATTTCATTGAATTAATTGTATTTTTACACCGAGTTTCAAACAGTCTTATCGTGAATTGTGCCGGATGATTTCTTTTTTTTTTACCTTATAAATTTCAGCATGGAGAAGTTTCATTTACCAATTTTAGATTTCAACATTATCTGAGCTCACATTAATGGCGAATATTTGCTACTTTCTTTGAACTTGTTGTCAGANTCCAGGCTTTCCATAAAATTTCATTGAATTAATTGTATTTTTACACCGAGTTTCAAACAGTCTTATCGTGAATTGTACCGGATGATTTCTTTTTTTTTTACCTTATAAATTTCAGCATGGAGAAGTTTCATTTACANTTATTTTGTACCAGCAGTAGAATAAAGTAAGCTCCAGGCTTTCCATAAAATTTCATTGAATTAATTGTATTTTTACACCGAGTTTCAAACAGTCTTATCGTGAATTGTGCCGGATGATTTCTTTTTTTTTTACCTTATAAATTTCAGCATGGAGAAGTTTCATTTACAAATTTTAGATTTCAACATTATCTGAGCTCACATTAATGGCGAATATTTGCTACTTTCTTTGAACTTGTTGTCAGAGGACTCATTAATATATTTGCACTGTTGGTGTGAAGTTGCATCCCCCATTGTAGTCAAATGGTTTTTGAAGACTACTAATTGACAGCAATAATTAGAGATTAGAGAACGACACCACAGTATTTTGCACAGACTGTTATTATTTGAAAATTGAATTAGATACCTACCATGTTGCTGCAATCGTTTTTTTTTTAAATTAGATGCGTGTTTTACGCAGCAAACAGCAGAATTTCGAAACATAATGATATGAATAACAGCATAAAATGTTTTAAACTAAAGCTTTTATAGCAATGTGTGANAGTCAAATGGTTTTTGAAGACTACTAATTGACAGCAATAATTAGAGATTAGAGAACGACACCACAGTATTTTGCACACACTGTTATTATTTGAAAATTGAATTAGAGACCTACCATGTTGCTGTAATCGTTTTTTTTTTAAAATTAGATGCGTGTTTTACGCAGCAAACAGCAGAATTTCGAAACGTAATGATATGAATAACAGCATAAAATGTTTTAAACTAAAGATCTTATTTAGGCAATGTGTGTNTAACAGCATAAAATGTTTTAAACTAAAGCTTTTATAGCAATGTGTGATCGCAACATTTTATTTCTCTTAAACGGTTATAAAATAGCAGTATCCAAAATGTCCCGCGGTTATACCCTATACGGCTGCGTGCTAATTCATTGACAAACATAAAGCCTAAGATATAATCAAAGCGCACGCAAGCGTTTCTTCTGCCTGAAAACAAGGCGACTTCTCTCAAGCGGCTTGTTTATCATGCTCTCTCCGAATTGAAGCGTTGGTCGTCACATTNGTTACATATCTCGCGTGTTTCCCAACAGTGCGTCCCAGGAAGTGTCATACTTACTGTGATATTGAAGACGGCGCCAATCATGAGCCCGATAGTCTGCGAGATGAGGGTGTTGAGCTGGCTGATGGTCAGGAACATCGCCAACCTCGTCAGGTCGACCGGCTGCCCCGTCATGAAGTAAACTATCACACTGAACAGCATGCAGCTAAGGATCTGGGGAAGAAAAAAAAAATAAACTATGATTTGTTTTGTAAGTTAATAGAATGCCATGTGCCAGCCGCTCATTACATCTTAACAATTCCACGTGCATGCCTAACAGTGCTACATCTGATTTCCATTACTGCATGTGTAGTATTAAAAACCGAACAAGAATTGAACAGTTTTCCCACGACCACTTCACAGACATGTAACTTAATAACGCGAGTCACACTTACTGCAATCCTTTTCATAACCTGCCGGAATTCTCTGAAGCAATAATCAGGTTTATTGTTTAAAAATAAGGTTAAATATTGCAATATGATGCCTAACACTTGACAAACAGGGACAACCTATAGTTAAGAAGATATTCTACCAGGAACGTAGGAGGAGGATTCGGGGATCAAACTTGCCACCTTCCGAAATATGAAGGGCACATCAAATATATAGTTAGATATTAGTGATCAGTAAAATTAAAAAAAAATACAAATTTCTACATCTGCTGTTGTTCTTCAGTTCAAAAAAAATTTATAGGTGCTGTTATATTAATGATGAACCTCCCTCACACAAAATACGTGTCTGTCTACGCCACTGAATCCACGGCCCACATGATACACACTTCAGAAAATCGTCTGTGAACATTATGAATCGATGGATATTACAAATTCAAATGTCCAGGAATAGAAACGTTTCTGGATACAGTGGATTTATGAATCGGCGAGTTATCGGTTCCAAGCTGTATTTTCAGATCCGCGTTACATCATGACTGTCACCTTAGGAGGCAATCGTGGCAAAGTTCAAAGCTCGTCTTTGTCTTCTCTTGGGGGGAAAAATACCCGGCGACTGAAGAGCCTTCAAGACACAAGCTCATGGGATTTGGCACCATCAATAAGGGGAAAATACACATCAGATAAAAATAAAGTGGCGTTATGGGCCACACTGAGCTTAGTGACGCTCGGATCGCCTATATACATATATATATACACACGCGCACGCAGGCATGAAAAACATGGGAAAAGAGCCGTTAAGACAAATTTTGCACGAGCAGTTGTGCGACTTTTAGCGGAAAAAATGCATCTTCGCGCTCGAACATCGCCCTTATTCCCCAGATGAGGCACCACTCTGACTTCTGCGTCTATCACAAAGTAAAAGATATATTGAAAAGAACACAGTTTTAGTCGAAGAGGTGAAGAGAAAAACTGCGGTCCAGTTGACGAGGGCACTGCTTACCGGTTGGCAGCTGCGAAATTCTAATATGAAATGTTAAGGAAATTTCGCGTCAGTGCGTTAATTTTAAAGATATGCGTTTCTAACCGAATGTATTCTTAGCGAATTTTTTAGACGAATATTCCTACGAGCGTATATTTTCAACACAGATGGGCAGTATGCACTTTTTTGTAAAACATAAATTCTAGATATTCTTTGCAAACAGGCTATACATGTTATGGAAACATCTCCGCTGTGGAAAACTTCTCCTACAAAAATTCGTGAAGAATATATTTCGTTTGAAACGCATATCTTGAAAATTAACGCACAGAGGCATGATTCCCTTAACATGGAATCTTCTATTTAAATTCCGCAGCTGCCAGCATTAAGGCAATGCCCTTAATGAGCAGACAATCGGAGAAAGGTTACTCCACATCAAATGAACCTCCGCGGGACTTCGCCCCTGTTAACTTGTCTACTATGTGTGCAAATTACAGACCGATACATGTACTTACACAAACAGGCAGATCCGTGATTGTCACCGACAAGTAAAACGNGCACTTTTTTGTAAAACATAAATTCTAGATATTCTTTGCAAACAGGCTATACATGTTATGGAAACATCTCCGCTGTAGAAAACTTCTCCTACAAAAATTCGTGAAGAATATATTTCGTTTGAAACGCATATCTTGAAAATTAACGCACAGAGGCATGATTCCCTTAACATGGAATCTTCTATTTAAATTCCGCAGCTGCCAGCATTAAGGCAATGCCCTTAATGAGCAGCCAATCGGAGAAAGGTTACTCCACATCAAATGAACCTCCGCGGGACTTCGCCTCTGTTAACTTGTCTACTCTGTGTGCAAATTACAGACCGATACATGTACTTACACAAACAGGCAGATCCGTGATTGTCACCGACAAGTAAAACGANTGTGTGCAAATTACAGACCGATACATGTACTTACACAAACAGGCAGATCCGTGATTGTCACCGACAAGTAAAACGACTTCAGGGAGTACCATCTGTTGAAGTGTTCTTTAATGAGGGAAGACATCTCTGTCGGGACTGAAAAAAACACACACACATTATTATCAAACCAAATTATACTTTTGCTATGTGTTTGATGTTATGCAACTATGATAATAATATACGTAATACCAACACTGTCTTGATATTCAAATGAATGTTATGCAATTATTTAACTCTTATGTTATAAAACTTTTAACTGTTTTCTATAAACTTCTTTCTGTTTACGTTCAAAACCTGTCAGACCACTGAACCAAAAAGTAATAAACATTTGACATCGTGGATTTAATTTGACCAGACCTCAACTTTCCAGACAACTCTTCACACAAGACATCGCGCTCTCTACGGGTCAACCCTTTCATTCACATACATGTGCTGTTTAAGGCTCCTATGCATCCGGAGCTTTGCTTGTGCGTTCTAGACCCGAAAGCAAGGGAGCGATACTGGCGACGTTAGCGCGCACGCACAGCGCCTCATCGCCCTTACGCGCAAGGCACGGAGGGTTTCCGTCGGCGCTTATCACGGCGACGAGAGGCCACAGATAAGACTGCGCCCTTGCAGGCGTACTTTCCCCCCTACCGCTTAAGGAAACTGCTCAGGGAAGCTGTAAAANCACAGATAAGACTGCGCCCTTGCAGGCGTACTTTCCCCCCTACCGCTTAAGGAAACTGCTCAGGGAAGCTGTAAAAATGCGATTTAGTTATACTTCTTTTGGTGCGTTGAGGGTAAAACTTTAGTGTGCGACGGAAGTTGCGCGCGCANAAAAATGCGATTTAGTTATACTTCTTTTGGTGCGTTGAGGGTAAAACTTTAGTGTGCGACGGAAGTTGCGCGCGCACAGTGTAACGAAATTCGACAGTATGAAGTCGGCCGTCAAAGAAAATCAAATGTGCATATTTGTTATACTGACTAAGTTTACTCGTCATAGCACGTGCTTATATTTAAGACAGATAGAAAATCGGTTCATGTAACAAGCAAATTGAAAAAAAAATTTCATTTATATTAGTAATCACCATCAGAAGAACCAATGGAATTACATTAATAAAATTTAAATATAATTGACTCAGTTTTATATGACAATGAATATTTTAATATTTTTAAAACTGTATACAATTAATAATATTTTAATTTAATTATGTTCTTTAATCAAACCTTTATTAATTGTATTAAATATCTTTCTTCGGTCNCAATTAATAATATTTTAATTTAATTATGTTCTTTAATCAAACCTTTATTAATTGTATTAAATATCTTTCTTCGGTCTTTTTATCATTTTTCTACTTGCATAAATTATTCACATACGTAATAAAATTTTATTTTAGTCACCCCAAAGAAGTATAACTTCTAACGCGCATACATAAGTACACGCACCATTTTTTTCTCAATTTGAAAACATTGAATATGATAAAATTAAAGAGATACAGCCTTAAAAAATTGGTTTTTAACTTTTCTGTCTGAAAGTCATGTTCCTTGATCATTTATTTACTGAGATACGCGTATTCGCGATATCAACGATTTCACAGGAAATATTCTTGTACATATACCTCTCAAGGTGCTTCAAAGAACAAATTTGTTTTGGTTCGGAACTCTACTAGTATCGGTACAACGCCCTATCACGTAGCGGGACCAATAGAAACCGTGATCGTGTTTCATGTTGCTGGCAGTAGACGAGACCAAGGTATATGATCTCAGCGACGAATGACAGGCCTACCTCCTATCAGCGGGAGACTTCGCTCATTCAAGGTCGGGAACAACACGAGATTCCTTATAGGAGAGTTTGGCATAGGGAACTTTCGCACCGTCAGGCGCGCTGGTGTTCCGAAGAGATCGCACTGAAGCTGGCAGTAAATGGAGAAATTCTGTTTATTTGCGTGCTGAAGTTAAGCGTTCGGCTCGAATTCCAATACATACTTGTCTCAGCCAAAATTAAGTATTAACTTTACTTCGCAATCACTGTGTACGCCCTCCAAATCTGTTTACACGAGCAAAAATTAAAAATACAACTGTTTGGCTTTGAGCGTTCATAAACAAACGTTACGAATTAAAGTGCGAAATAAGTATAACTGTCATTAAAAGAAACTTTGCACTTTCTTCTTTCACCTGCGGAAACTACAAAGGGAATCCCTAAAAATAATATTTTTGACTATTTAAAATTTTCTTTTTAGTCGGGTGTCATATTTATTAATTGTGTAAGCCGATCTTCTGCTACGCACAGTTTTACGACAGAACACGGGGACATATTTCGTAGTGTTTCTTCTTTAGTGGTGAGAACGAAGTTAATTTTTTACTTTGGTTTTAACACAATACAAATAGAAAGACTTTAACACAACCAACTTTATTTTATGAAAATTGTATTTATCCCATTTACTTACAAACGGACAAAAAAAATGGCGTGTGGGGAGTGCACCCAGGGCAAGGCAACACCCTCCGAGTGACGGTCTTTCCAGCTGGGACCCGTAGGTGACCGTCATCCCCGGGCATGACAGAAATGAGACCCTAGAATGGAGCGGCGCTGGAATGCAAGGGCGGGGGAACGGGAGTACCCCGAGAAAACCCGCCGGCGAGCGGCATCGTCCAGCACGATTCCCACATCCGGGAGTGAACCCACCGGGGATCGAACCCGGATCGCCGTGGTGGGAGGCGAGCGCCCTGGCCACTACGCCACCGCTGCCCCTTCAAACGGACAAACCCGATACACACGCAACGCCAGCGCACCCTGGCAGCGAACATTGTTAGTTACCAAACTATAAGCGCAGAGCTTCCCGACACGAGTAGACAAAACCTTGCCTCATTGGACAGTGTATTGTGCCGTGCGCTGCGCAGACAGTTAGCCAGTTCGTGTGCAACGTCTCAGACACAGCAGACTGTGAATGAAAGGATTCAATTGCGAGAAACCAACTTCTGAACTCAAGTTAACGTGAACACTCCACCAAAGTGTGTTTTTTAAAGCTGGAATCACAGAAGTCCGACGAACACGAAACGACAGCCCGACATCACGCCAGAGCTCGACGGAATTTCATATTATATTTGATTCAGTGTCCGCAATACCCCGGCGGAAATCTGCCCGACAAGTGTGATAGTTGGCTGTTGGAATATCCTAAAACGGCAAGATATCCTTATAAAATCAAATATTTACGTGATAAAACTCACGATAAAGTTGATGATTATTTTGCTTTTGACAATATTTGAATTCATGGGTGCGAAAAAAAAAAGTATTCAAAACAAACAGGCAATTTTTTTTGTGCTAAGTCAGTTCATTATATAATACAGTAGGGAAATACGCACGAAATAACTTTTTTTAGAATGTATTTACAATCTTTGTGGTCCCCGATAAGCCAGACACGACAGAAAGCAGACATAAAACGTACTTTTGTCGGCCTGTGGGGGCGGTGGTTTTGTCGGAATGACGCCACAGTGACCTTGTTTCTCATTGGCTGCTATAGTATATTCATGGTTTCTTCACAATTTTTTAATCAAATTTTTGAAAAATCAGCTCGTGCATGGCGTTCTTGTTTGTTTTCTAAATATGCCATCTATCACGAGCGTTTTATACTTGTGTTAATATAAAAGTAACTTATTTTTGGATAAATTTAACTTTTACTTACAATTTATTGATAAATAATATAATTTAATTTATAATTTATATGACTAACGACAGGGAGAACATATGTAGGGTTGTTATACGTAGTAAGGAATAGTTATAAATCAAAATATTATTAAAGTGAGTTCGCCAGAATTCGGTACGCTGTCTCTCTGGCGCAATTTTCTAGACTCGGTTAAGCTTTCTTTGCACGAGGCGGAGGATTATCCTGGACGTACAACTTTAGCCAGGCTTCAGAAAAATTGTAAGTAACCGCGAATAGACTATACTCAAGATTCCGTCGAGTCGGAGCTGTCTTGTCGTGTTCGTCGGGGGCGTTGCGACTTCAGCGTGAGACAGGTGTTTCTCGCTCGCCTGACGGCTGATACAGAGTGACTCACATGTTAGGATGGCGAGCATCATGTTGGTGCTCATCTGGTGCACGAGGACGGAGAAGATGAGGTTGTAGTTCTGGAGCACCCTGGAGCCATCGTTACCCACGCGGAAGAAGAGCACCCCCAGCATCATCCCCACCATGACGTTCACGATCAGCCGCATGTGGGTCAACGTCTGCGCAACCCCACACACCATCACCACCACATTTCCCTTACTACCCTTCTTTCAGAAAGCAAGATAAGCTTATTACGGTATCACTTTCCTGTCTGTGTGTGTATACGTGTGACCCTGCCCCCCTAGAAAAAAACATTTGAACCCATAAGCCAAATCTCACCAAACTCAATACACTTATAGTACTTACGACAGACGTCTGGTTTTTGCAATTTTCGACCACACTGTGTGTTTCTTTTCTAAAATGGCGACCACAATAATTTTCAGCGCAATTCTGTATCTCGAAAATTTATAAAAGTGTATTGTTTTTGTCCACCATTTTGGAAGAAATGCATTAAAAAAATAAAACATTTTACACCATATATCGCGAATTACTCAATAGATTTCCACCAAATTTACCAGGTAACTAATACCACGGGAAGGCATGGTAACATGTGTGATTTAAATGGCTAAGACACTTGAAACATTCTTGCTATAATAATATTTTAGGATAATTTGGTATATGCNCACTTGAAACATTCTTGCTATAATAATATTTTAGGATAATTTGGTATATGCACCATTCCATTCAACCAATTTCGATCAAACTTGGTATGTTGAGAGTAAAAACTACAGGCATAAAATATGCTGGTTCATACTCTTTCGCCCCTCATTTTGTAAGACAGCATCACATGAATATATAACGCCTTCTATAGTCTCCTTTATGCCAAGGTTTGAGAAGTTTGCTGCATATGAGACGCAGCCTATTAATTATAAATGCCGTGGCTTCCTGCTGCCTGGGATTTGCATTGCCACAACTTAAACATTTTTGGTCTACAGCCCGGGTTATAACTATCAATCATTTTTGAAAGAACTCGCAGCTAAATTTCTTCCATAACATATTTAGGTACGTTTCGTATAGTATCTTTACAAACGGACAAATATGACCGTGTTTGTTTCAAATTATATTTACTTATTAATTTATTTTACGCCAGATCCCAGCTTCAAACGTGCATTTAAATTCGAAAGCCATAAAATATTATAACATTTAAAGTGGCACACGTTATCTGTAGTATTCATTGTGAGTGGCTGCTGTTCACAAAATATTTCCAAATTACTTGAAGAGGCTGAGCAGTTTCTATTTTGTAACACTCTTCTGCTCTCTCTCTCTCTCTCTCTCTCTCCTTAAAAAAATGGAAGGTCGCACATAAATAGGCTTATTACATTTGACAAAGTTTGAAAGATATGACTCAGAACTGCTAACGATTATTTACGAATCACGATAAGATAATGCTATCAAGGCAGCAAAAGATTAAAGTTTGACGTCTTCAGCACAAACTACTCACACAGAAATTGTGTCGCTTGTTTTTAGCAATTACAAGTACAAAATTTATAATTTTGAAACGACGTACGTAAATTATGTTTCCTAGACCATTTATATTTTTATGTGAAATAAATTTTTGGCATCCGACGCCACGTCAAGCAATCAGAGAAAGGATTTGTTTGAATGAATAAGAATTTCGGCCTTCACTTAAAACAGATTCAACGATAAATTAATTATTATTTTGAGTTGACACGTTATGTGTATCAGGATAACTATCTTACTTCCTTGTGGTATACCTGAAGTCGACTCCTGTGAACCACATCACAACTGCACGGATCTCTCACTGCCGAGTAGTGTAAGGGGGNTGGTATACCTGAAGTCGACTCCTGTGAACCACATCACAACTGCACGGATCTCTCACTGCCGAGTAGTGTAAGGGGGTGGGGGGTGTTCGGAGAGGGACAACGAGATTCAAACCTCTTTAATTTTGTGGAAGCCTATTAACTTCTAAAAATAAATCATTATTAGAGGAAAAAAATCATGTGCGAAGATAAATATGTTTAACATCGATACGAGGTGTTGTGGAGTGGTATGAGATATCGTGAAATACGTTTTCCGCTGCAACGCCGAACCTATGCGTAGGGCGAAAAAAAATACAGGANTCGGGCGAAAAAAAAATACAGGAGGCTGTTTTCGCAGATCATCTTGCGTAGATCAATTTTCCTTAAAAATATTTTACTCTATCACCAACTGGTAACGAGATAATCGCAAAAGTAATAATTTTGGAATTTTTTTTTTAATATGGCGGCATTAGCTCACCTTGGGAAGTTGAGGACTTTCGGTATTTTCTTCAGGAGGCCATTACGAAAGTCGTCATCAAAAAATCAGCTTTTTATTAGTAATTTTTCTATTCGTACATAATTTNTGGTATACCTGAAGTCGACTCCTGTGAACCACATCACAACTGCACGGATCTCTCACTGCCGAGTAGTGTAAGGGGGGTGGGGGGTGTTCGGAGAGGGACAACGAGATTCAAACCTCTTTAATTTTGTGGAAGCCTATTAACTTCTAAAAATAAATCATTATTAGAGGAAAAAAACCATGTGCGAAGATAAATATGTTTAACATCGATACGAGGTGTTGTGGAGTGGTATGAGATATCGTGAAATACGTTTTCCGCTGCAACGCCGAACCTATGCGTAGGGCGAAAAAAAATACAGGAGGCTGTTTTCGCAGATCATCTTGCGTAGATCAATTTTCCTTAAAAATATTTTACTCTATCACCAACTGGTAACGAGATAATCGCAAAAGTAATAATTTTGGAAATTCTTTTTTAATATGGCGGCATTAGCTCACCTTGGGAAGTTGAGGACTTTCGGTATTTTTTTCAGGAGGCCATTACGAAAGTCGTCATCAAAAAATCAGCTTTTTATTAGTAATTTTTCTATTCGTACATAATTTNCTTCAGGAGGCCATTACGAAAGTCGTCATCAAAAAATCAGCTTTTTATTAGTAATTTTTCTATTCGTACATAATTTCTGCTAAAATGGCTGCACAAAACTTTCCTTGGCGCTTGCACTCAGCTGAGCTGTTTACTATAAAATCGCACATTAAATTGAAGGCGGAGTTTCACGTGCGCATGTTTTGGCCATGCAACATGTTCTGAACATCGAATTACAACATGCACCACCAACACAAACAAACCTGAGTTGGTAGAGAACGATTGCTATAGTGAAAGTAGTTTTCCGTCGGTAAGTAGACCGAACTACCTGCAGTGGGCCGGGTTCTCTGGCGTGTTTTATGTACGAGTTACCAGGCGTTCGCGCTCCCGAGAGCCGCTCATGATTTCTGCGAGCTATCTCCTTGCGGACAGAACACTGTGCTGAGCGAGGTGTCTTCTAAGAGACGGGCAGCGTTGCTTTTCTATGATAACGTTTGATGAAACATCTGAATTTGTCCCGCCCCTGCGAGTCTCCACGCACAATAACGGCACGCAGACAAATTTACAGGAGCAAATGATACAGATTTATTGTAATTTGAAGTACACTGGTGGAAAATGAAAAATTAACAGCACTAAAGCTGTGACCTAGAAACACCATACGCGCATGGGGCACTGATAAAGGGGAGTACATACAATGATTAACAGTGCTGTGCTGTGAACAGAGTAGGAACCGCGTACTAGGCATAACATAGCTGAGCCCAATACAACTGTAGTGGACTCGGTGAAAGAGTAGTCTGTTGTTTCAAGCATCGGCCTGTGTGTAGTAAGCATTGTAGAAATGCCACGGCGGCATAGACGACCACACTGTGTAGGATGTGAAGTGTCTGCTGTGCATCATTGGTGGTGCTNCGGCATAGACGACCACACTGTGTAGGATGTGAAGTGTCTGCTGTGCATCATTGGTGGTGCTGGTGGTCCAGCGATGGTGCACATGCTCGTCAACCTGGTTCCGGACGGCAGCGGCATACGGATTCCCGCCTGGACCGCCGCATCAGACAGTTTGCATGCAAGTACTACCGTGGAATTCAATTTAAAACTTTTATAAGTAGCTTTCATAGGTCCACTCAAGACGACTGTCATTATTTCAATGTTCTATGCCGGATCTCTGGTATCACTCAAATGAATTAAATCGAACTTTGTGTGTTGAAGTACCTGCTGTGTTTACTAAATTGAAGCAGTAGCTTCAATTGTCGACCATTTCGGAAGGTAGTGCCACCAAAACTTATCGAACAATTGTCATTAAATCCAATGAAAAATTCCTTTTCCTAAGTCAAATGTTAGCATAGAAAATCCTACTTTTCTAGCTATGCAAACATGTGTAAAGGAAAGACGGCTTACTAATTAAATCGTTAAACTCCTGTTACATTGTTTAAATCATGTTACTTAAACACTTTCAAGCATTAAAAATTGTTTCCATCTTATTTTCTAAATAATATTATCAAACTTATTAAAATAAAACAAAACAATTTCTGAGATATTTTACTTGCTTTTCCGTGAGTAGTGAGTGCCGTGCTCGAACACAATTCTATCTAAGTAGAGGTGGTAGCACTGAATTTAGTACGCGCTCTTGCGTATTACTTTCTGCACTTTGTCAATATTTGTTTTGCATAAAATTATTTTCAAGATCCTGTAATTGATACTAATGTTCACGCAACCTAGTGTAACTCTCAACGGTAAAATATGGAATAAGTTTTTAATTATGTGCTACACGATTTTTCAGCATCATTTATGGGAGTTTCCCAGATTATCTCATTTTGTACATCACAACAGCCCGACATCACGCCAGAGCTCGACGGAATTTCATATTATATTTGATATANGTCAAGCATGGGGGAGGTTCCGTTATGATTTGGGCGGCTATATCGTGGTATTCAGCTGGTCCTCTCATTCACATCAATGGCCGGATTACTGCGAATTAATATTTTGACATCCTCAATGATGACGTTCTTACTATGACTAGCATATTGCTGCCAAACACAGCCATATTCCAAGATGATAATGCGCCCATACGCACAGCCAAAAAGGTTCAGTCTTGGTTTGAGGAGCATCAGAATATCATCAAACAATCACCAGACCTCAACATAATTGAACCGTTATGGGGGATTTTAGAGCAAAGAGTGAGGAGCAGATTTCCATCTCCAACATCATTGAAGCAATTGGCGAATGTTTTGGTACAAGAATGGGACAACATTCCGTTGGAAACTATTCAGACACTCTACGAAGCAAATGGTGGCCTAACACCTTATTAATACATACATATTGTGTACATGTCAGGTGTTCATATTATTTTGTCGATCCCCTGTATACATATACACACACATACACACACACACATTATATATATATACACACATATATATATAAGCCTTTTTACCTGGAAGGAAGCTTTATTCGATGAAATTGATGAAAATTACTTTTGTGCCAGAAAACGTTGATCTGCAGGTATAACAATCAATAATCCATAACTTACTCAATGCCCACTAAGCGATATAATTTAAACACGCACCGAATAGTATAATTATTTATAAGCACTGTATCATAGAATACTTAAGGATAAAGAAGTGAGACCACCGCTTATATCGCGAACTACAGCCGCACACGCCACCAAAANTACGTCAGAAAACTTTGACCTGCAGGTAAAACAATCAATAATCCATAAGTTACTCAATGCCCACTAAGCGATATAATTTAAACACGCACCGAATAGTATAATTATTTATAAGCACTGTATCATAGAATACTTAAGGATACAGAAGTGAGACCACCGCTTATATCGCGAACTACAGCCGCACACGCCACCAAAATGGCGCCACTGGCCAGTGGCACGTCGGAATGCAGTTCGTTAACTAGCGGCTCTCAACACGCAGTAGCCAATCAGGTCAAGGCCCGTTCCCAGAGCTTCTTGCAACCAATCAGCGAATAGGCACGCCCACATCAAAGGAACTACCACGCCATTCAACTTCTGCACGACTACCTACTCTGTAACCATAGCGAAATAAAAATACTCACCGTGTCTCTGATCACTTTNCACGCCATTCAACTTCTGCACGACTACCTACTCTGTAACCATAGCGAAATAAAAATACTCACCGTGTCTCTGATCACTTTCAGGTAACCTCTGTAAAGAAGCACTTTGATCTGATTCCACGTAGAAGTCACCTGCAGATCGCTCGCACAAAGTTTCCTCTTTCTGCTTGTAATCTCGCGAACTTTCTCTGGGATGTTCGTAGAAGCCTGGAAAAAGAAACTTCACGTCACACTTGGAACATAAGTGAATGGGGTAGTTCCACTGTACTTATTGGTAATTAGAATGCAGAAATCGCATATCAACAGAGGCCCATCTGGTTATCTGACTTTTGTCAAATCCACACGATTATAGCGTGAATTACATTAAACGTTAAGGCTAGTTTAGCTATGCGAGTAATTAAGGTATTCATTGAATTCTAATGAAATGAAACCTGAATGAGTGGCTTACTGTCTGCCTTTTACCCAGCCAATCACCGAAAAATATTACGGAGGGGATATGTTAAAGGCTATTTTCGCTTGACTTGAAGCGAGTTCACATTGCAGTTGAGGCAAGAAATTCTTCNCGGAGGGGATATGTTAAAGGCTATTTTCGCTTGACTTGAAGCGAGTTCACATTGCAGTTGAGGCAAGAAATTCTTCCTCAGGATAATAGGTAAACAATTAAGTTAGCAATCGCCTTAATGAAATAACTTTTAGCGAGGCAGGGTACAGACCTCGCGAGAAATAACACCATACATATCACTACAGAAGCATTACCAGTGTATCCATCCTTGCTAAGTGCAATCAACCTCACTTCCTTTCAGCCAAGGCAAGTTGTGCAGTAAATTTATCTGCCATCGCAGCACAGTCGGTTAGAATGCGGTTTTCCTGGACCAGAGAGAAACCTGACAGTAACGCTGTCAAAGGTAAAATAAGCAGTGGACTGAATACAGGGTGTGCAGGTTTTCTCAGAGGACACGCTATTCCCCTTATCTTTATTCGTTTCTACAGGTATTCCATCGCATTGCCACGGCGTTACCAGCGNGTGGAAATCGGTTCGTGCGTTCTGGAGTTATAGCGTCAGGAAGGAAAACCCGACTTATTTTTATATAGTAGTAATAATAAATATGTAATTAAATAATAGACATATTAATGCATGTCATTTGAATATGAACCATAAGCATTCCACTACGATGTGAAATGTTTTATGTAAAATCAAGGAAAATGACAGAAAAATATTGGTATGGGCTGTGTTCACTGTTAGTTGTGAACTTTTGAAAACCCTGCTTAAAATATACTTTTCCTTTCATTTTGTGTCCATCCCCTTTATGCAGGGAGCTTCTTAGCTAAGTTGTTCGCCCCAAATATCTTCCGAATCGCTGAAGGCATCGCAGTTTTGTTTTCGAATTCGTAAATGGCAGTCAAACCGCTCAGCCACCGTGGCCCCATGAGGATACAGCAATTGTTTGGTGTGGGAGGGGGTGTTGCTGCTATCGACATAAAATCGTGCCCTGTTTCCGCGCAGTTCGACTTAGGCCCTTGAAACTCGGCACATGGGCATATTTTAGGGGAATTTTCACACCACCAGGAGATTTTCGAAAATTTTGCTTATTTGTTTTCGGCCGTTTTTTTATTCATCGTTTCCGAAACATTATGGCGTACGGTGTTCCAATTTCGTATGCTCCTTAACACCCCCTTTGTTCCATTACACGTGCGCTTTTAAGTGGGCCTGAAATTAAAATTGCAGTATTTCGGGAATGGTTTCAGATATGGCTACATAACTCGGGGTCCGAATACTCTGACTGTAAGGTAATGGGCACCTTCGACCAAATTTAATTTTTCCAAATTTATGTGAGTAATTTTTTTAAATTTTCTCCCTGCTTGCCATGAATTCTTTCCGGTGTTATTCCTTACACACCTACATTCTCGAATGTTGTGTCTCATTCAACACTAATTTTTACTACATTTTCCCTTGATTCACCCAACATTTATAGCACGCGAAAACCTGAAATTTCGACTAATGCTAGTTACATCGTCCACAGATTCAGTTACTGCAGGCTACGTTAACCGTGGGGTTGGTTACTGTGGATTGCGTCGACCGCAATTTCAGCCCACCGTGGGTTACATCGTCAGTAGTTTAGGCTACTGTGAGTTGCCATCGACTACAGGTAGTTCTACTGAACGTAATAACGACATTGATTCAGCTACTGTAAGGTACATCGTTAGTAATTTAGGCTACTGTGAGTTGCCATCGCCTACAGGTAGTTCTACTGAACGTAATGTAGACATTGGTTCGGCTACTGTGGGTTACATCGTTAGTAATTTAGGCTACTGTGAGTTGCCATCGCCTACAGGTAGTTCTACTGAACGTAATGTAGACATTAGTTCGGCTACTGTGGGTTACCTCGGCTGTGGGTTACCTCGGCTGTGGATTACCTCGGCTGTGGGTTACCTCGGCTGTGGGTTACCTCGGCTGTGGATTGTGCTACCTCAACTGACATCGGGCGAGAATTGTACTTCTGCAAGTTTATGTCGGCATCCTCATGCAAGCATCGCCCTGAATCGCCTGCGCGCAATAAAACCGCAAAGTTCTGCGATCGTGTTACCTATCAAAATATTATTTATACCATCGCGCAGACGGTGTCAGTCCACAGGACACAGTTTTAGACTATTTACAGTATAGTGAACACTTTTTTAAGACCCTACAAGAAGGCATAAAAAAAATTGAATGTGGCCTCAGTCGTTAACTTTTGGGAGCTATAAATATATACACTGTGCTTATTAGTCACATGGAAATCTTTATATTAAGAATTGGAGAGAAGATGCAAATAAGCTCGAAGGAACTTTTAATCACTGCCTTCAGCATATACTGAAATGTCTTCTTCAGCAAGAAAGCAGCTGTTGGCAGCGCAGGAAGTAGTAGAGAGGAAGTGAGCAGGGCAGGTAGGTAAGACAAGGAGGGTGGTGGGAGGTACTCACCCTGCGGATGATGCTGTGAGACTTCTTGTTCCTGCGGGCGATGGGCTCGGCGGAGCTGGACAGCAGCGCCAGGGCGTCGCCGCTCTCGAACCAGTGCAGGCTCCTGCCGTTGTCAGAGCCCGCCACCATCGCCGCCATCTTGTCGACGCCGTAGTCGCCCGACGCCAGCTCGATCACTGCAACCACGAGAGACACCAGCCGCCATCACCACCCGGCCGCCGCATCAGCAGTAACTTACACTCTACAGTCCACTCGCCGTTACTTACAACCACCTCCGGGATATTCCTCCGCCTCATGCAATCAAAGCTTATCCGAGCCTACAAAATTACACCAGAGGGGCAACGGACCGAATTAATGCGCACTCAGTTACACAATAAAATAAATAAATAAATGGTGTGTGGGGAGTGCACCCAGGGCAAGGCAACATCCTCCGAGTGACGGTTTTTCCAGCTGGGACCCGTAGGTGACCATCATCCCCGGGCATGACAGAAATGAGACCCTAGAATGGAGCGGCGCTGGAATGCAAGGGCGGGGGAAACGGGAGTACCCCGAGAAAACCCGCCGGCAAGCGGCATCGTCCAGCACGATTCCCACATGTGAAAATCCGGGAGTGGACCCGCCGGGGATCGAACCCGGATCGCCGTGGTGGGAGGCGAGCGCCCTGGACACTGCGCCACTGCTGCCCCACAGTTACACAATATTTTGCATAAGAACTATTTCTTACTAGGCATTACCAACACACACATTTTCTCACTGGTTTTGTTCACATTAATCATAAATGTAATATTATAATTTATAGATTAAATACATGCAAATGTTCAATATAATAAAAAATAAATTATTCTTTATATTAACAGAAAAATAAAACGCTTGTGAAACGTGACATATCTAGGAAACAACCAAACGCGTGATATACGGTGTAATTTTTCAAAGGTTTGTTCCAAAACGTGTGAAGAAACCGCGACTAGATTATATACTCGCGGTTTATTCACACTTTGAATCTAACCTTTCGAGCTGAGTTGACAGAGATTTGGGCGGCCCTTAACAACGAGGTCTTGATAGGCGATGAAGTTGATTGAGGTTAGTCTGGAATAGCGCCGGAATGAAACGGCGGGGGAAACGGGAGATCCCCGAGAAAACCCGCCGACCAGCGGTATCGTCCGGCACGATTCCCACTTTGAAAAAATCACCCCTTGTATGGCGTGTTTGGTTGTGTCCTAAATATGTAATGTATCGAAAGATTTTTATACTTCCGTTAACAAGGAAAAAATTATTTTTGGTTAAATTTACTTATAAATTTTAATATATCAATTTAAACGGTTCATTTATAAGTGAATATTAATAAAAACGGAGTAAAGTATGTGTGTTGGCAATGCCTAGTAAGAAATAGCCCTTATGCAAAATATTATCAAACAGAGTGCGCATGAATGAGGTGGGTTGTCGCTTTGGTGTGGTTTTCTAGACTTGCCTAAGGTTTATTCCACTGAGGCTAGGAACAAAACGATATTTCTCATGGGAAAGTTTGGCATAGGGATAATTTCCGCCGCTAGGTGCGCTGTGTTTCAAAGGTAACCTTTAATTACAATTTCAAGCCACGTGGACCATAAAAGGGAAATATTTTACTTAGCTACGAAGTTGTTTTATAGGGCCTATTTTATTTTTAATTGTGATTATTGCAATCATCCAGTTTTTTAACATGGAAAGTAGAGACAATCTGGTACCTTGCCGATACTAGCGCTTACCCGGTGACGAAAATTTAACTTTGAACATCTCAGCCAGTGGTAGAAGTAACCTTTACTTGGTTAAGCTCTGTTCGTGTGAGGCGGAGGAATATCCTGAAAGTAGAACCTCGGCAGGGCTTCAGAAATGTTGGAAGTAACCGTGAGCGGACACCAAGCACCAGAGGCGCCACCACAACTTTTTTTTTTTATTAAAGTAGATGGAATGTATCTTCCAATGGAGAACTGTACGTAACTGTGCAGCCCGCACAACCCTTAAAAGAACTAGTCCATACACTGTCAAAATTGTCGAAAATGTGAGATGTAGGTGTGTTTAAGCATGTAAAAGAAAAATTAAAATATTTTGTAACACTGTAAAACAGTTTCCTTTACTTTAGTTATGAAAACGTTAAAAAAAAAAATATATATTGATAAGATTTATTTCTAAACAAATTTGGGCTTATGTATATTTTAGATTTTTCAGAAAACAGATTTTGCGAGAAAAATGCATCAAGATGATTGCCCAATCATAATAATTACTATGGCTGGGTGTAAAGTAATAGGCTATTAAAATGTAATGTTCAAAAACATTTTTCATACTTTTATGTACCCATATTATTTTACTAGTAAAAATTACAGCTTTCGTGACTAAAAGGAATCTGCGTGAAATAAATTATTAAAAATACCAGTAAACACCAGGCTATTACTAACATTTATTAATCACACCGAGAGTACCTAATTAATGTGACAGTCTTGCTCGCGGNCAGCACGATTCCCACATGCGAAAATCCGGGAGCGAACCCGGATCGCCGTGGTGGGAGGCGAGCACTCTGGCCACTACGCCACCGCTGCCCCACAGTTACACAATATTTTGCATAAGAACTATTTCTTACTAGGCATTACCAACACACATTTTTTCTCACTGGTTTTGTTCACAGTAATCATAAATGTAATATTCTAATTTATAGATTAAATACATATAAAATTTCAATATAATAAAAAATAAAGTATTCTTTATATTAACAGAAAAATAAAACGCTTGTGAAACGTGACATATCTACGAAACAGTCAAACGCGTCATATACGGTGTGATTTTTCAAAGGTTTGTTCCAAAACGTGTGAAGAAACCGCGAATAGATTATATACTCGCGAGTTTATTCACACTTTGAATCTAACCTTTTGAGCTGAGTTGACAGAGATTCGGGCGGCCCTTAACAACGAGGTCTTGAGAGTTGATGGAGTTGATTGAGGTTAGTCTGGAGCAGTCCCGGAATGAAACGGTGGGGGAAACGGGAGATCCCCGAGAAAACCCGCCGACCAGTGGCATCGTCCGGCACAATTCCCACTTTGAAAAAATCACCCCTTGTAAGGCGTGTTCGGTTGTGTCCTAAACATGTCATGTATCGCAAGATTTTTATACTTCTGTTAACAAGGAAAAAATAATTTTTGGTGAAATTAATTCATAAATTCTAATATATCAATTAAAATGGTTCATTTATAAGTGAATATGAATAAAAACGGAGTAAAGTATGTGTGTTCGCAATGCCTAGTAAGAAATAGCCCTTATGCAAAATATTAAGCAGAGTGCGTATGAATGAGGTGGGTTGTCGCTTTGGCGTGGTTTTCTAGACTTCGTTAAGGTTTATTCCACTGAGGTTAAGAACAAAACGATATTTCTTATGGGGAGTTTGGCATAGGGATAATTTCCGCCGCTAGGTGCGCAGTGTTTCAAAGGTAACCTTTAATTACAATTTTAAGCCACGTAGACCATAAAAGAGAAATATTTTACTTAGCTACGAAGTTGTTTTATAGAGCCTATTTTATTTTTAATTGTGATTATTGCAATCATCCAGTTTTTTAACATGGAAAGTAGAGACTATCTGGTACCTTGCCGATACTGGCGGTTACCCGGTGACGAAAAGAAGTAACCTTTACTTGGTTAAGCTCTGTTTGTGTGAGGCGGAGGAATATCCTGAAAGTAGAACCTCAGCGGGGCTTCAGAAATGTTGGAAGTAACCGTGAGCGGACACCAAGCACCAGAGGCGCCACCACAACTTTTTTTTTTATTAAAGTAGATGGAATGTATCTTTCAATGAAGAACTGTACGTGACTGTGCAGCTCGCACAACCTTTAAAAAACTAGTCCATACACTGTCAAAATGGTCAAAAATGTGAGATGTAGGCGTGCTGCATGTAAAAGAAAAATTAAAATATTTTGTAACACTGTAAAACAGTTTCCTTGACTTTAGTTATGTAAACATTAAAAAAAAATTTATATATATTAAGATTTATTTCTAAAAAAATTTGGGCTTATGCATATTTTGGATTTTTCATAAACCGATTTTGCGAGGAAAATGCATCAAGATGATTGCCCAATCGTAATAATTACTATGGCTGGGTGTAAAGTAATAGGCTATTAGTATTAATATTCAAAACCATTTTTCATATTTTTTATGTAACCACATTATTTTACTAGTAAAAATAACAGCTTTAGTAACTAAAAGAAATCTGCATAAAATAAATTATTAAAAATACCAGTAAACACCAGGCTATTACTAACATTTATCAATCACATCGAGAGTACCTAATTAATGTGACAGTCTTGCACGCGGAAGGTGAANNNNGGGGGGGGGGGGAGAAACTAACAGATACTCTAGTATTGCTGTATTTGGTCGTGACGACATGAGGGCAACAAGTTGACAAGTACGAGTAGACATTTCCTGCGTGAAATTAATACCCTTGGCGTTGCTCTATAGTGCACTGAGTATTTCCCGGTTTCTTCTTCGTTAGCAGTAGTATTCTCCAGGAAGGAAGAAACCTGCACTAATTACAAAGACACAGAATGCCGGGAGTGAAGTTAATTGTGGAAGCAGCTTCAGGACTGCAATCATTACACAACAGTCTTCGATGCCGACGTCATTTCTCAGTTACGGGAAAGAACCATGATATTCCCAATTCACATCTCGGGATGCGAACTTATTTAGTAAATAATATAATTATGCCTTTACATTTCCGTTTCCTTTTAGTAGTGAAGGATGCTACGATCAATTAACGAATTAAATCATGATCAGCTTTTATGCATTCCCTTGAGCAGTAATTAGAGATGTTGCACTGCACAGGCCAAATAATTGATGTAACCACTGCAGTTCATTAAATCCTTAAAAAAAAAATACTTCTTTCATTTTAGAAACCGAGCGAAGTGACACAGTGGTGAAAGTTCGGACTCGCATTATGGATGACCTGAGTTCGACTCACAGTACAACCGTTCAGATTTNAGTGACACAGTGGTGAAAGTTCGGACTCGCATTATGGATGACCTGAGTTCGACTCACAGTACAACCGTTCAGATTTAATTTTGCCATATTTTTCAAAAATCACTACATGCGAATGCTGGGACGGTTTCTTACTAGAGGCCACGTGGCATTCTTTCCCGTTCCCGCTTCTCGGAGAAACTTGCTACNAGAATGCTGGGACGGTTTCTTACTAGAGGCCACGTGGCATTCTTTCCCGTTCCCGCTTCTCGGAGAAACTTGCTACGTCTCTGATGACCTCGCTGTCAGAGGAGGTGAATAAACGTCAGAGTGTTTACTTAGATCACCAATGTTCTACCCCCAAATCCAAAACACGTTTGTTTTGACAGTACTATTGGCTAAAAAAAAAAGTAAATTTTGGGACACGAAAATAATTACTGCGAAACTGGCATCCACACTCTGCCCCACATTCCCACTAGGGTACAAACAATCCTCTTACTTTTTCTTTTGATTTATATTCAATGTAAGTGATCCCGCCCCTCCCCAAGATTTCCTTTCTTGAATATGGGAGAGGAATTCATAGGCGTACCACGGAGTGATCCGGGCATGTAGAGGAGTGATCCGGGCATGTATAGGAGTGATCCGGGCATGTGGATGAGTGATCCGGGCATGTGGAAGAGTGATCCGGGCATGTGGAGGAGTGATCCGGGCATGTGGAGGAGTGATCCGGGCATGCATATGAGTGATCCGGGCATGTAGATGAGTGATCCGGGCATGTAGAGGAGTGATCCGGGCATGCAGAGGAGTGATCCGGGAATGTAGAGGAGTGATCCGGGCATGTAGAGGAGTGATCCGGGCATGTAAATGAGTGATCCGGGCATGTAGAGGGCCATCCATTAGGAAAGTTTATANCATGTAGAGGAGTGATCCGGGCATGTAAATGAGTGATCCGGGCATGTAGAGGGCCATCCATTAGGAAAGTTTATACACCACGCAAGTATTCTGTGTTCTGCACTGTGGCTTACATACCCAGAACTGGCGATAAACAGAGTGAGGATCACGATATTTCTCGTTTTATGTGCGGGTTTCATCGTATTAGCGGAAGATGGACTCCAATATGCTTGAAAGGAACATCGCAGGTACATCACTGCTAACCTTGAACACACCGCACGTTGAATTAAGGCGTTGGTTTCTGGTGGGACCACCGGATACCACAACAATAAGGAACTCTGGCCACACCCATAGACAGGATGGTGTGAAGAATGGGATGAAAGTGGATATTGGCTATACAGGATATACCAAACTAATATTTACACTCTTTCAAGGCGAATAACAGAAACTATTAAAGAAAGTCACATTGGACTGCTTGTACTTGACGGCATAATGACGACACTGGGCGTGTGCGAATTTGCAATAACAGTTACAAATGTTCTAAATGACCGCCATCAGTGGTAGGACACAGTCTGCAAAGCTGCACAACAAAGTGACAAACTGTAGCCACGGTTTCAGTGGGAGTGGTCTCACAGGTGGTCACAGTTGCATCTCTCATGACATCCAGTGTCCGTGGACTTGTGGCGTTCACGGCCTTCTTCAGCGTCTTTCATCAGAGAGCGACGTTGGTAATGTGGCGTCCTGCTAGAGAAAGCGGTCGTCGTCTGGGTAGGATTGGTAGGCCTACACAGCTGGCACACTGTTCCTCCACAACACNAGCGGTCGTCGTCTGGGTAGGATTGGTAGGCCTACACAGCTGGCACACTGTTCCTCCACAACACGGGACTGTAACTTCCACCTGTCAACGTGGTGACATCAAACAACAAACACCCCGCAAGTCCTTTGGCAGGCATGCTGTTAACGCAGATGGCTTGTCACGTAATCGTGTTATTACTCCATGTGACTGTGGCGCAGAGCCTAAATTATTCCCTCCATCTTCTCTGCACCTCAATGACGTTCTCAAGTTTCAAATAACTTTTCGAAATCTACTTACGTTGCTCAAAAGAAAGCCTGGTCACCTACGCCATTTCCTCTGCCATTGTACACTGAAGAGCCAAAAAAACTGGTACACCTGCCTAATATCGCGTAGGGCCCCCCGAGCACGCAGAAGTGCCGCAAGACGACGTGGCATGGACTCGACTAATGTCTGAAGGTATGCAGGAGGCAATTCACACCATGAATCCTGCNGGCATGGACTCGACTAATGTCTGAAGGTATGCAGGAGGCAATTCACACCATGAATCCTGCAGGGCAGTCCACAAATCCAATCTGCGCAAATTTTAGAAAGGGTTGCACGTCTGTCACGTTTAATGATTCTCGTCAGTCGTTGTTTGTCCCGTTCTTTCACGATCTTTCTCCGGCCGCAGCGATGTCGAAGATGTGATGTTTTACCGGATTCCCAATAGTGACGGGACACTCGTGAAATGGTCGTAAGCGAAAATCCAAATGTTATCGCTACCTCGGAGATGCTATGTCCCATATCTCGTGCGCCGACTATAACACCACGTTCAAACTCACTAAAATCTTGATAACCTGCCATTGTAGCAGCAGTAACCGATCTAGCTGCCGACAGCATCGCGTTGCTCTGATTGGTTCTATACCTCTGTTATTTGCATACGCACGCCTATACCCGTTTTTTTTGCTCTTCAGTGTAGTACTGCTGGTCGAGGCTGCAAACGGAACTGACAACCGCGGGAAGGCGACTCGCACACACACGACGTTGTTATTATATCGTCAAATATACGCATTCCCATTAGACTATCTTCAGTAGATTCTCTGTAATTCCTGTTCAAAGAGGGATTAACCTGGCACATCCGATATTTGTGGTTGGGCAGGGACGAGCGGGGTTGGGCGATGGTGATGGTGGGCTTGGAGGGGGTGAAGGGAGGTTCAGCATGGCCAATTATCGGCGGGTTCGCACCTGCGAGGAACGCGGCGAACGTTGCCGCCGGCCAGAGTGCTTCTTCGGGGTACACCTACCACCTCCACCGTTGAACTACGTAACTGAGCGATCTCACTACACCGCCATGACGTTGGACATCTGGTTTTCCAGGCGTCCGCCAGATGTCTCAACCCAGCAACTTATGTCGAGAGATGGACTGACAGAGCGTGCGATTATTAAAAGGTTCGCTTCTTGCATTACGGCCCATATTTTTTCTTCATGAAGATAAATCAATGTGCATATGTCTAACATTATTTGAGATGTTAGTTTGTAATTACACAAAAACATATAAACCCTGAGCATGAAACTGAACTTTTCAAAATAGTCGATTATCATGCGTCATCTTCAGTTTGCTCAAAGATAAGTACATTGTAGGAAAATAAAATATTTTAATAAAAAAATAAAAACTCATATTGTATAATAATTTTAAAGATTTAGAAAACTTGTTATCTGACACCATTTCATTACGAGATTAATTTTTTCAATATATTTATTTCCTGAAACTTCAAGGATTGTTATAAATTTAATGTTTCATGATTTCGACAAGCATTCGGAAACGAACGCATTGCTCAAGACTTGAAAATGCAGTCGTCCTGCTGTGTTCTTACAACATGCACAAGAGTGAATACAATTAAACCTACTGAAGAAAGCCAATTACGTTTCATTGCGGTCAACTACGAACGCAATTAGCTGTGATGAGCAGTTGCTGGTTCTCATTCAGCAGCCGTCACTTCGTGCATCACATTTGAATGTACCGTACGGACTCTAGAATGCAAGATGGTATTATTTCAATGCGCTTTAGTACGCGGAAGAGAGTCGCTGTCTACAGTAAGCCGCACACGTAATAACCTCAACTATTTAAATAAGGTCAAATAGAACTTACCTAACAGACTTTAGTAGACAGCTACGTGTTCCAAACCACTTCAGCACACATCACACGTATTCTATAAGAATACATACTTGGCTACTCAGAGTAAGTTATATGAGTTGAAAAGACGTTAACTTGGTGGCGTGGGTTCGGCTGCCAAATGTACCAAGTGTGAAACAATATCTAGGTACTGTGCGTTTTGTTTATCACGGTTGTGTAATTCAACTGATAAAATAATGTGTTATTTGAAAATTGCATTTATGTAACTACAAACTATTTGTATTTTTCGACACATCTTTGTTTTAATAACATAAAATAACTCTTTTTATTATTACTTTATTTTTAGTTATCTCTGATATAATACAGGAAATTTTCAACGAATGGTACACCGGAAACAAATTATTATACAGGTATTAGCAAGTTGCGTTTGTCTCTAAATAATACGGAAGTACAGAGCGGGTCTAAATCAACGTCTTTGGTTTAAAACTTTATTCTGCTATGTTTACCCGCAATTAGTCATGAAATCGTAAATGTGCGAAGGTCATGATTTTGTTTAAGAAATGAAAATAAAAACATTTTGTGATAAAATTTGTAATTTAAATTCAGCGAGTTCAGCTTCAGCAAATTAAAGATGATTTTCGCCCAACGTGTATTAAATAACTAAACCCGAAATTTCCCGCATGCCAATATCACATTATGATTGCGAATCGGGATAACTCAGCAGCAGTAATAAATAGTTTTACAGAAATTAAAAATAATATTTACCGAAACTCACAATATCTACAATGCCATACTGACTATGGTAATGGCTGCTATGAAATCGTAATAAGCTGTTGAAATGTAGGATATTTTTTGTAATCTCTTTAAATTTCCTATGTTCCTAAAAAGGGTTTACCCATCTTTGGACGGTTCAAATTACATCCATGTGGTAAGTAAAATACAAAACATTTATAAATATTCGCATAAAAACGAATCTAGCCGGTTCACAGATAATAACGAAGTATTAATTAATTAATTGTTTATGCACAAAAATGCTAGTGTTTGTTTTCCCGCCTTTGTGGAACAAGAAAAACCGTAAAATGATTCATGCCAGATATTCTCATTTTTAATAACGTTGTATTGGAAACGTAACGTTAAAATCTGTTGAAGCTGTATTTATTTTTTATCTTTGTAATTTATTACAATTTTCTGTTTTACGCTCGGTAAAGTAAGAATCAGCATATCGTGTCGAATTTCGTCACCTTGACAATGCGCAGTGAGCGCAAGAAAGTAGTTCCGATTCCTCGCTGTAGGCGCAGCAAAGTAACTCCTACGTCGTCCTACTTCCTCCAGACAAACTCGCTTATTAACTGCATGTGGACAACTACTTCGTGCTGACGTCACGTTGGCGCGAAACGTTAGCGGTGCTCTTAATCTGCGCGGGCGTGCAAAGGCTGTTCACGGTAAAGTGAGCACTTTTGAAATCAACCCTTGAAAACTGTCACTGTCCCTAACTGCGTGTATTTTTAACGGGCACACGTAGTGGCGTGCGCCCTGTAAAGTTGGTAACGACTGAGGGAAAGTAGTTCCACGTCTCAACGTTGAATTAAAAGTGCTCGGTAAACATTTGTCAATACAACAAATATTCATTTTTCTTTCTGATTTTTTTAAAATTGCATATAAGGACATGCATTGTAAAATATGTAAAATATTCACTTTTATAGTAATTCCACAGTTTCCCTTGGCTGACGCACGAATAAAGTGATGCGGCCCACGACAGTGTTGGTTTTATGTATGTAGGAAGGATACACAATGTGCCTTGCAAGTAGATCTTAAGCAGGGCTTTCAAGAGTGCTCATTTCCCCGTGAACAACCTATATATAGAAGACTTGTGTATCTAAGTACTTTGCTGTACAGTTAGGCTACGTATATAACGTACGTCGACATTAAACGCAGCGAGGGGTGGTGGGGGCAGTGGGGAATAACAGGAATCAAGTCGGGGGGACCCGAGTTCGATTACCTGTCCGGCCAACCTGATTTCGGTTTTCCAAAATCACGTCCAGCGAATGCTGGGGCGATTCCGTAACACAGACCCTTGGTCGATGCAGTCTCCATTCCTGAATGCCTAGTGTTCCCTCACTAACTGCTTTGTCGCCGCTCGGGGGGAACTCGAAACACGTGAATTAAAGTGAGGTTGAGGTGTTCCAGTTTGTTTACACGCTCGGCAGTCTCCATCTTTGTTTTCAACCATCATGGTGGAACAAGCACACGGTTGTCTCTCCGTTTTCTTGCGCGGTCAAGAAAGTGTTTAGCAACGGTACGACACTGCACGAGTTTTATAGCAAACTGCATTGATGCAGATGACGGAACACGGCAAGTAACGTGTTTGCTTTCCTAACAATACGACAGTTCTATTTGATCGACACATCAACGAAGTTATCTGGTTCAGGACGATCATTTTACATATGGCTGAAGGATGGAAAATTAGTAACAAGTGGAGAGTGCTCAATTAAGGACGTACAGTTTATACTGCCTACTGAAACTGTTTACATTAAGGTAAAGTCCATTCACGGCTACTTCAAGCTTTTCTGAAGCCCTTCTAAAGTTTTACTTTCAGGATATTCCTCCCGTTTTTGCAAACAAAGCTTAGAAATTTACACCAAAAGGACAATGCACTGCATTCGTGCGCACTATTTCTTACTGAGCGTTACCAACATACTAATTATATTCTCGCTGTATTTATTCATAGCGACTATAAACAAAATATTGCAATTTATAAATTAAATTTAAATTTAACCAAGAATTATTTACTTTTATGTTAACACAAGTATAAAATACTGGTGATACGTGACATATTTATGAAACAACCAAATACGTCATCTCTAAATAGTGTAAAACAAAGTCGCTTATCCGCGTCTGTCTGTGTATTATTCACTTAGCACTTCTAAACTACTGGATGGATTTTCATGCGGTTTTCAACATCATTTAGAGAATTTCTTGAGGAAGGTTTTGGTGTATAATACATCTATATTTAATGTAAGGATAGTAGAAAAATGTCGAACCGTTTGTAATAAAGCCGTAAAAAAAACCGCTTTTAGGGCGCATACATGGCTTGCGCTGACTAAACCATAAGAGATACATCAAATTAATGTACTACAGAATTGTAGCTCTAAAAAAGGTCCACAGAAAAGTCCGTGATGTCATATATTTATCTTTTAAGGGTGACCCACAGTAACCATTTTTTTTCTATAGAAGGATCGCTGTAAAAACTAAATTGTTACCGGGCGAAGCCGGGCCGGTTCCCTAGTATATTATATGGCGTGATTTTTCGAAGGTTTAATTCAAAAAGTGTGAAGAAAACGCGAATAGACTACAGAAGGAGAGTATTGTCCAATGGAGCACTGTACGTGTCTGTACAAAGTCCACAACTCGTCACAAACTACCCCGCACACTATACCAAAATTGTCGGAACCGTACGATTTATGTCGCACATGAAAGGAGAAGGCATGTAATTTCTTAACGTCTCGTCGACAGCGAGGTCGTTATAGATGGAGCAAGCTGCTCGGAGAATCAGGAACGAGGGAGGGATTTGTTCACGGTCTGTAACAAGGAACCTTCTCAGCATTCGCCTGGAGTGATTTCGGGTAACCACGGTAAACAGAAATCATGATGGGCGGACTGGGGTTCAAACTCAGGACCTCCCGAATGCGAGTCCGAAGTTTAACCACTGCGCCACCTCGCATCGGTGTGTAACGCTGTAAGGTATATTGTTAGATCGTGCTTATTAAAATAACTTAAAAAAACTAACAATTAACAAGACTTTATATTTAATCAAAACTTAAGCGTATTGCCATTCTAGATGTTTCGCAAAGTACATCTTGCAAAAAGCGTGGAGAGGTTTGTTTAGCTCGTAAAATCCGGGTATTGAGAGCCGATGAGAGTGAAGCGAGGTTAGTATGGNNATCCCGCCGATCAGAGGCATCGTCCGGCACGATTACCATGTTCGAAAATACCGGAGCGACTTCGCCGGGAGTTGAACCAGTTTCACTTTGGTGGAAGAGAGGCGTTCTGGCCGCTGTATTACCGCGGCTTACGTCAGGTAAAAATTATCGGTGTTAATTGTTAAAAAAAATGTTTAAATAATTAACTTGTGTGCATTAATTGTATTTGCAAAAATTATACCTTTCATGGCTGAAACAGATGTGCTTAAAAACCACTATTAGGTTATAAAAATTTGTAAACATCATAATTAATTTTTGTTGCGTAGGATAATTAATCTAAAGACCTTGCTCGACGATGGTTTTCTTTTAAATGAGCTTTCTGAAGAATCAAAAACGAAAATACGCTTTAATTTTAATTAAATAGACTTATTAAAATTATTTTTAAAAAAACATTCAAATAAGTAAATTTTAGAAAACAGTTTCTTATAGTTACAAATATATCCATTCTTCTAACATATGCAATGTACTGTAAATCGTACTCAGCTGTCTGACTATTTTGTTAGTGTTTGAACTACTTTCATAGGCTGCTCACTGTAAACTGAGCACTATTGAAAGCCCTGCTTAAGATCTACTTGTATGCACGTTGTGTATTCTTCCGACATATTTAAATTTAACACTGATATGGACCTCGTCAATTTATTCAACTGTCGGTCAAGTGAAATTGTGAAATTATTAGAAAAGTAAATATTTTATAAGTCTGCTAATTTTTACACACTAGAACAGAAAGTGAATTAAATAATTCCAGTTATCACAGATTGTTACCTAACACTTTTAATTCGACGTTAAGAGACTTACGATCAATTGTTCCCAACTTCATTCAGTGCGCCCGGTAAAATAAACTGATGTAGGAGCAGTTATTTTTTTTCTAAGATTGATTTCAAAAGCTCTCACGTTATCGTGAACGGACTTTAAATGAGTTCTTATGTGGTACAGTTGGGTGTTGTTGTCCGTTGAAACGCTCTCCTAACTTACGAGTTTGACTTAGGTACACGTACTCTTGTTTTAACAAAAAATAAACCACAAAACACAAAGTAAAATCACTTGTATTACGTAAAAGTTCCAACTGATCGGTCCTACGTCAGGCCACTCCGGCATGTAAACTGCACCGTCTGTTGTATTGATTTTATTATTTTATGCGTTGTTATTTCTTTTGAGATGGCAAAGTTGTCGATGCACTATCAGCACAGGCGTGGAAACA
>NQII01004988.1:158949-178732 GCA_002778355.1 Clitarchus hookeri | reverse complement strand
TCACCCGGTAACAATTTAGTTTTTACAGCGATACTTTGAAAGACAAAAATGGTTACTGTGGGTCACCCTTAAAAGGTCAATNATGTTTACTATGCGGACTTTTCTGTACGCCTTTTTGAGAGATACAATTCTGTAGTACATTAATTTGATGTATCTCTTATGGTTTAGTCGGCGCAAGCCATGTAAGCGCCCTAACAGCGGTTTTTTATGACTTGGTTGCAAACGGTTCAACATTTATCTACTGTCCTCACATTAAATATAAACTAATTTTACATTATAATATTCCTCAAGAAATTATCTAAATGATGTTGATAACTGCATCAAAATCCATTAATTAGTTTAGAAGTACTAAGCGAATACATATACAGACGCGGATAAGCGACTTTTTTTTATACTATTTAGAGAAGAGATAGAGATTAACAAGTCACTTCGACCAAAATCATACTTATCACAAATACACAAATCAAATAACAGACTGTCCATATAAACAGAACACATTAACGGATAATACCAGCAATACAGTTCAACCAGCTATTCCAAATGTCCGTACCAACCGACTGTACCAGAAGCCCATACCAAATGTCCATACAAATAATACCAGCAATAACAAATGGTGTTGACGATGACCATGCCAGTCCTACCGCTCAACTTCATCAAACAGCAACATCAACTGTCTATATCAACTCAGCAGAATATCAACCCACACCTACAGCCCATACTAGCTGACCATACCAAACACACATACCAACCAGGGCAACCGACCATCAAAGGCGACTAGATATAACCTACCAACTAACAAGATCGACGAAATGGCAAGACAAACTGGACCAACCAACCAAAATTGCCATACCAAACTACCATACCGATAAATCATGGTGATCAGCTATGCCAACCATATAGATTGACCATGCCATCTAACGATACCATATGACCATAAATGTTGACCATGTCAACCGACAAACAAGATAGACAGGTCATACCAATCAACATGGCTGGCCAAATGAGAAGATCAATGGGAAAGATAAACCAACAGGACTGACCAACCAGAAAGATCGACTGATTATCCTAACCTACCATACCAATCAGCCATACGAATCATACCGACTGGCCATGCCAAGAGACGATCTCGACCAGTCTCCAAACATGATGCAAACACGAATATTATTCTGAAACCCTTCGTGTAAAACTTCGCCAAACATCTTGACCATCGTGATCGTACAGCAAATCGAGACAATCATCAGAACATAATGCGAAGCGCATCGTGAGCTATATCTCGAAAAAAGGCCCCGAGATAAGGAAGATGCCTCAAAGATGGTGTTGGGTTATGTCGCGAGCAAAGGCATGAGCTACTCATAAAATGCNCCCGAGATAAGGAAGATGCCTCAAAGATGGTGTTGGGTTATGTCGCGAGCAAAGGCATGAGCTACTCATAAAATGCCATCAAGTACGTCGCGATTCAGTTTACGCCATGCCAGCTGTAGCTCACCGAGCAAAGACGAACCTTAAGCAGTTCAGTAAATGTTAGGTACGGTGTAGCAAGTCAGAGAGAGGTCCTACGCACTTCCCGGTGGCGAGACGTGGCTTTGAGTACCACACCCATCATAGTATGTTTTGAAATAAAGAAAAACATAGTATAGGAATTGCATATACATTCCATAATCTTAGATACGTCAAGCGAAGCGAAGCTTAGTAAGAGTCCTGTATCGAGCCATACATTTGAGATGTCTTCATAGCTATGCTTCTGTCACATGGCACACGACCAACGCTCTTTGGCAAGTTATTTCCCGACGAAGTCTCAAGCCAGACGAACAGACGTTGGAGAACACACCATCGACACCGCACACTCGCTAGCATGCCGACGACCGACGATGTTCTACCCTCTGAATGGGCTCTAACTGACGACACACTCATCGCCATCTTGTTGCCCAGCAGCAGCCTTTTTCCCGTNTTCTACCCTCTGAATGGGCTCTAACTGACGACACACTCATCGCCATCTTGTTGCCCAGCAGCAGCCTTTTTCCCGTTTACCAAGCACTTCGCGGTATATATCTGAAACCATTAATATATTGTACAAAATCGCCCTCTCGAATCATTTAACGAAACATATCGTAAAGAATCCATCTGCTTGACGAAACATTTCTGACACTGCTCTAGTAAGGAAGGAGTCCAACNTTCTACCCTCTGAATGGGCTCTAACTGACGACACACTCATCGCCATCTTGTTGCCCAGCAGCAGCCTTTTTCCCGTCTACCAAGCACTTCGCGGTATATATCTGAAACCATTAATATATTGTACAAAATCGCCCTCTCGAATCATTTCNATTGTACAAAATCGCCCTCTCGAATCATTTCACGAAACATATCGTAAAGAATCCATCTGCTTGACGAAACATTTCTGACACTGCTCTAGTAAGGAAGGAGTCCAACTCATGCTCACAGAAGGCTTTCAGCCATACATTTTTAACGTGGAAAATGAGAGCACTCTGAGAAAACCCACGTACACTATTCGCGCTTGCAGGGGTCTTAGAGAGTTTGATGTCAAACTATACAAAATATATCACAAGGTCGTGGCTTAACCTTTTTTAGTATTATAAGCAAATAAAGCGCAATTTTTGAGAAGAGGATTACAAAAATAAATAATGTGTCTCTCATGCACAAAATTTAATAATAAAATACTTAAAAAATGTTTGGGTATGTGAAAAATATGAGGAGTGCTTTCAATTATTATATATTAAGTTTAGGAGGAATGCCATGAATGATACCTATGGTACATAGTTTATTTGCTTATATGTTTCAATAAATTTCTTCTACTGTCATGGCGGACAAAGTTGTTATCGGTGTGGAAATGAGGTATAAAGTTTTCGTGGAGTCTGTGAAATAGCGTAANAACCTTTTTTAGTCTTATAAGCAAATAAAGCGCAATTTTTGAGAAGAGGATTACAAAAATAAATAATGTGTCTCTCGTGCACAAAATTTAATAATAAAATACTTAAAAAATGTTTGGGTATGTGAAAAATATGAGGAGTGCTTTCAATTATTATATATTAAGTTTAGGAGGAATGCCATGAATGATACCTATGGTACATAGTTTATTTGCTTATATGTTTCAATAAATTTCCTCTATTGTCATGGCGGACAAAGTTGTTATCGGTGTGGAAATGAGGTATAAAGTTTTCGTGGAGTCTGTGAAATAGCGTAAAATATATGACACTGGTGCTGAAATACCGACATATCCACAGTTTCCTTTAACAACTTGGGAAATATGATTTGTTTTCCGTGGCCAAACTCGGCACGACTCACTATAACAGACGTGAGTGGAAGTGCGAGAGATGTATTTGGGCGAGGTATAAACGCCGAACAGTTTAGCACAGGTAGTGGCATAGTGAAATATAATTGGGGTCGCCACAGAATTGAATATTTGGGAAAGGGAGTGCTCGGAGAAAACCATTCGACCAGGAGCAACATCTGCCACGTTTTCACACGTGAAAATCTATAATTGATCCCGTCAGAAATGGAGCCTGTTTCACTGCAGATGGCTCATTACAAAATCGCATCAACGTGAATAGTCCTGAAGTACTGAAGTAATTATTATTCCAGTTGGTGCAGTCTCCTAAAATTATTGAATTAAAGGGCCTTCTTAGGTTACAAAAAACCAAATTTATTTATTGCCAACCAGAAAAAAGTTTTCTCATAAGTTTAATAATTACAAGAATATTACATGCGTGTGTACACATTTTAAAGTTGGTTTTTTTTTATGCCTCTCTAAATAAGCATAGAGTAATATATAATATATATTTATTTTCATTGATTAACAATTTTGGTGGAAATTGCGTGACTGTTTTTGGGAGATATTATAATAGCTTAATGTTATATGGGCGCTCTATATCAGTATTATAGACGAAAAATCTCGTAACAGCACAAACAAATATCCTGATAGATACTGATGGAACACGAAGTTTAATTAAACAAAATTATATGTATTGAATTATTTTAATATTATCACAGTTTAATACATGCAAATGTAACATGTCTTCAACTGTACTACTTTAATATCATATATTTTTGCAGTAGCGTGAGCAGTTTCTGCCATAGTTACAAGGAGTAATTTTCTTTCTTAAGGGAAATTGCAAGAGCTATCACTTATTAAAATTAATTTAATTTTACTACTTATGATATACATTGGTTGGTTTAAGTTGGTTAAGTAGAATGGCATGTAAACATAACATTTTGTAGCAGCATATTTTCGATAACAATTGTCTTAAATGGTTGATAACTGTGGAAACTGGGTACCCCTATTGGGGAATAAAGTTGTAACTCATTTAGCGAAATTCAGTGAAATTTTTCAGAAAAAACGTATAAAGAGGTGACACGCGGACTTACAGAGAACAGTGTTATCTTTGAAGCCCCTGAGGAAAGCGGAACGTAACGACTTAAGGCCACTTCACGGGATCAAATATTGAATTCAGTTACTTGAATTCAATTTATTGAAATAAAAATTCATCGCAATGAATTGCATTCAATAAGTTTCCATGTCCCCACATGAAAATTTATTACAAACTTTTTAATGATACCAGTTAAAAAAACAGTCAAAAGCGAATTTTTAGAAGTGTGCACGACTCATGCACTTCGCGATAATAATAATTATTGGTTAAACCACGACAAATAATATATTTTGGTTAAACCACGATAAATGATAATTATTGGTTAAACCAAAACAAATAATAATTATTAGTTAAACGACAACAAATAATAATTGTTGGATAAACCACGACAAATATTAATTATTTGTTAAACCAAGACAAATAATAATTGTTGGTTAAACCACGACAAATAATAATTATTGGTTAAACCACCACAAATAATAATAATTGGTTAAACTACGATAAATAATAATTATTGGTTAAATCACGACAAATTTTCTTCATATTATTGTGTATTTCCTTTTGAAAAAATATGCGTCCTTATTTTGTAATAACTTTAAACGTGTGCATACAACTATGTTATTATCAGATCCCTTTAATTAATATTGCCAGTAAAAATTTGTTTTCACAGACTGACATTTTTGATTTAAGAAAATTTAGAACACATTCTATACAAAAATATTGAAGGTAAACGAGACATTAAAGAAACTGAAAGAGAAAATGGCCGCCGTTAGGATGTTCCTATAAGTCATATATAATTCAATGAATTCAATTGAATAAAAATGGCAGAGAATTTGAAGAAAAATTTGATTGTGTGAGGGTCTTAAGAAAAGCAAGCGATTAATTTAAGTATGCAGGTCAGATTCACTTCAACCATAAAATTTTATCACGTTAAATGGGAGACAGATTCCTATAAAGCGTAAAAATATTATGTGCAGAGGAAAAAATGCCGGTATGTATGGCCTAAGTGCTTTTAAATCTGTGAAATAAAATTGAATAAAACAGTTGTTTAAAATGGCTTATATAAAGAACTTTTAAAACCAATAATAAACATTTACAGGCTGTTCGGAAACTCACTCGAAATATTTCACGAGGAGATACCTTGTGGAAAATGAGGTAAACACTTGCAATACAACTTACAATCTAGCTTAATTCCTCAGGAAGATATAAGCCTTTAAAATCGAGTTTATAAATATAATTTACGCAAAATATCAGGAACGGCATGTAATTAAATTACGATTCGTTGGATAATATTCCGTGTTATCGAGATATTCAACCTATAAAAAACCGGTGTTAAGACCTTCCACATTCATAAAAAGAATAGGGGTGGCCACCCTATAATTGAATGCAATTTGTATACCTTTAAGATTGTCACAGAGCGGGAGCACCCGCAGGAAACCCCACCACTCCATGACAATGACCTCCCCTTCCTTCCATTCCACTCATTTAAGCAAAATGAGTCTTACCAGAAAGCTTTAAGCAGCAGAGTTTAAATAGCAGAGTACACACAAATTACGCAGTCACAATAAATTGCGAAAATTCAATCATCCCCTGAAATGAATTGGAAAACAAGATAATTAACCCCCAAAATTGTGAGAAATGATTAAACAAACTGTTAGGTTTCTTGTCCTTTATCTCCTGGCTTATATGTTTCGATTTTTTTTTTCATAAATTGCCTATATCAAAATTACAAGCATTATAAAAATTCAAACAGCCAAACAGGCTTTAAAATATGTTACAATTATAATGTTTCTTATGACAATTACAGCATGTTAATTCAATAATGGGCTCCCATAACAATACAAACTTAGCCCAAATAATACAAAATTGCAAAATTACAGAGTATATAAAAACTTGTCTTGAAATTTTCCTTATACATGCCCTATAAAATGCCCTCATCAAACATGGCAGGATATGCCTTCTGCAAATTTATAATGTCCTCATCGTNCTATACATGCCCTATAAAATGCCCTCATCAAACATGGCAGGATATGCCTTCTGCAAATTTATAATGTCCTCATCGTGAGGCCCCTATCCATTCTCTCTCCCAAGACGAAAGACAACCCCTTTTATAGTCGGGAAATACGTTGACCAGGGTGATTAGGAACATCCCAGATGGTTTCGTTGTGGTTCGAGTCCAGTAACATTCCAATCTTGATGACGTTGAAGGTAGCGTCAGACGGTTGCTAGACACCATCCATACACGTTGGCAGGAGGGTATCATCGGCGGGGTGAGGGTTGGGGGCAGTCTTGAGCCTCCACGCCGACAGTCAGCTCTCGCCTGCCAAGCCACGCAACCGCATCGGCACCAACGTCCAAGACGACTTACGTCTAACGGGTCACAAACTGCGTAAGTCTCGGCTCCCTCGTCGATCCATGCTCGTGTTAGGAAGTACAATTTCCTGAGCTGATATTAATTCTTGATATACGACGTTCGAGCACATTCACAAGTTTTATTGCATTTTTGTGCTGTCTTATTGAGAAGTACGTCCTACTTAACAAAAACGTTCCTCTTGTTGCGCGGGCCTAGAACCCACCATTTCCTTTAAAATAACTCGCAAAATTTTCAACCGTGCTGTTACAATGCCTCACATGTAGGCAATACCACCAACACGCACCACCAACAACCGATATCGGGCCGTCTAAACTTAAGTGGACTTAAGTGGGAAATGTACTAACGTGTCACAAGCGTGTGTTTGGCATACGAATTAACGTGCTTCGTACCAGTACAAAGGTTCACATAAGTCAGCAAGCACAACACCATTGCACTAATCATATTGGTGGTCACTTTCACTATTTCTCTTAAGCACTGCGACGTCCCATGATGAGGGGTCACGTGGTATTGGTATTTCTGCTGGTACACATTACGCGCTAGACCTCTGTAGCCTGCCGCACCGTACGTCAAGTGTGTGTTGACTAAATCCTCCCACGTAAACCTCGACATTATGTCTACATACGTCAAGTGCATGTTGACTATCTCCTCCCACGTCAACCTCGACATGATGTCTACACATACGTCAAGTTCATTTTGACTATCTCCTCCTACGTAAACCTCGACTAGCTGTCTTCATACGTCAAGTGCATGTTGACTAACTCCTCCCACGTCAACCTCAACATGATGTCTACAGTGCAGTCCTACACACATGCAAGCCCAGCGCACAACGTATACCTCGTTTCACTTGTGCTTTCGGGAATAGTCGGCCCAATATCAGTTACTCACGATTTGTTTATCTCCATGTATAAAGTATTGCCTACATGCCAGGCGTTATAACATCACAGCTGAACACTTTATGAGCCATTTCAAAGAAAACGGCGAGTCCTAGGCCCGTTAAGTATAGGACGGACTATTCAAGAAGACGGCACAAAATTTCCATAAAACTTGAAGGGAAAAAAATTGTACGCAATTAGATGGTGGCCAGCCCTATTATTTTATTTAATGTGGAAGGTCTTAACACCGGTTTTATATAGGTTGAAGATCTGGATAACACGGAACATTTTCCAGAGAATCTTAGCTTAATTCGAATCCGTTTCGGTTGTATTTCACAAAAATTACATTTTTAAACTCGATTTTCAAGGACGTCCCTTAGGGATTGAGGAAGGCTGTAAGTTGTATTGAAAATGTCTACCTCATTTTGCACAAGGAATTTCCTCGCGAAATATTTCGGATGAGTTTCCGAACAGCCTGTATACTGAAGTGTCAATTACGTGAATTTGAATTAAATAAGCAAATATGGAATGGCAGGGATAATTGCTATATTCTCGTTATGGTTAGTCAAGACACAAATATATATACATATGGTGTGGATACGTAAACTTATAAGGAATAAAACACTTTTTTAAACGCAATGTTTATTGTATTTCGCAAATGCTGATAACTGCGACATACACCTCTGACCCTAAATTTTAAGAAAACCTTGGGACANTTTCGCAAATGCTGATAACTGCGACATACACCTCTGACCCTAAATTTTAAGAAAACCTTGGGACATCAGTTAAAAGTTTTTTGTTCGTATTAGTTATAAGGTAAAAATTTTTAAGGTTATTTCATGGTTAAGTAAGCACTTTTGAAATCAACCTTTAAAAATAATCACTGCCCATTAGTAACTACTATACTGCATTAAGTAGCATGCAGGCTCCTTTTTGAGTTATAAGTGAATTAATTATACAGTTATAAAAACTTGACGTTATGCTATAAGTATAGTATACAAATTGATGGGCATGAGTTAGTGTGTTTTTGTTTTATATATATTAGAGTACGTATCTGCATATTAGTTACACGTTTATATTCTTAAATATNCGGCACCGACGTCTAAGACGACTTACGTCTAACGGGTCACCAACTACGTAAACCTCGGCTCCCTCGTCGATCTATGCTCGTGTCAGGACGTACAATTTCCTGAGCTGATATTAAGTCTTTATATGCTGTGTTCCAGCAACTTCACAAGTTTTATGGCATTATTGTGTTGTCTTATTGAGAAGTACGTCCTACTTAACAAAAACGTTCCTCTTGTTGCGCGGGCCTAGGATCTGCTATTTCCTTTAAAATAACTCGAAAAATTTTCAACTGTGCTGATACAATGCCTTACATGTAGGCAATACCACCAACACGCACCACCAACAACCGAAATCGGGCCGTCTAAAATTAAGTGGACTAAGGTGGGAAATGTACTAACGTGTCACAAACCTGTATTTGGCACACAAATTAACGGACTTCGTAGCATTATAAATCACATGAGTCAGCAAGTACAAAACCATTGCACTAATCATAATGATGGCCATTTTCACTATTTCCCTTATGCACTGCGACGTCCTATGATGAGTCACGCGGTGTTGGTATTTCTGCTGGTACACATTACGCGCTAGACCACTGTAGCCTGCCGAACCGTACGCCAAGTGCATGTTGACTAACTCCCCCACGTAAACCTTGACATGATGTCTGCATTCGTCAAGTGCATGTTGACTATTTCCTCCTACGTAAAACTCGACATGATGTCTACATACGTCAAGTGCATGTTGACTATCTCCTCCCACGTCAACCTTGACATGATGTCTACCCATACGTCAAGTGCATTTTGACTATATCCTCATACGTAAACCTAGATTAGCTGTCTACATACGTCAAATGCATGTTGACTAACTCCTCCCACGAACACCTCAACATGATGTCTACAGTGCAGTCCTACACACATGTAAGCCCAGCGCACAACATATACCTCGTTTCACTTGTGCTTTCGGAAATAGTCGGCCCGATATCAGATACTTACGATTGGTTTATCTGCACAAAGTACAAAGTAGCCTACATTCCAGGCGTTATAACATCACAGCTGAACACTAAGTGAGGCATTTCAAAGAAAACGGCGAGTCCTAGGCCCGTTTAGTATAGGACGGACTATTCAATAAAACGGCACAAAATTTCCATTAAAATTGAAGGGAAAAAATTGTACGCAATTAGATGGTGGCCACCCCTATTATTTGTTTGAATGTGGAAGGTCTTAACACCGGTTTTATATAGGTTGAAGATCTGGATAACACGGAACATTTTTCAGAGAATCGTAGTTTAATTCCACTCCGTTTCGGTTGTATTTCACAAAAATTACATCTCTAAACTCGATTTTCAAGGGCGTATATCTCCCTTAGGGATTGAGGAAGGCTGTAAGTTGTTGTGCAAATGTCTACCTCATTTTGCACAAGGAATTTCCTCGCAAAATATTTCGGATGAGTTTCCGAACAGCCTGTATACTGAAGTGTCTACTATGTGAATTTGAATTAAATAAGCAAATAAGGAATGGCAAGGATAATTGCTATATTTTCGTTATGGTTAGTCAAGACACATATATATATATATATATATATATATACATATAGTGTGGATACGTAAACTTATAAGGAATAATACACTTTTTTAAACACAAGGTTTATTGTATTTCGCAAATGCTGATAACTGCGACATACACCTCTGACCCTAAATTTTAAGAAAACCTTGGGACATCAGTTAAAAGATTTTTGTTCGTATTAGTTATAAGGTAAAATTTTTCAAGGTTATTTCATGGTTAAGTAAGCACTTTTGAAATCAACCTTTAAAAATAATCACTGCCCATTAGTAACTATTATACTGCATTAAGTAGCATGCAGGCTCCTTTTTGAGTTATAAGCGAATTAATTAAACAGTTATAAAAACTTGACGTTATGCTATAAGTATAGTATACAAATTGATGGGCATAAGTTAGTGTGTTTTTGTTTTATATATATTAGAGTACGTATCTGCATATTAGTTACACGTTTATATTCTTAAATATNAAGTTAGTGTGTTTTTGTTTTATATATATTAGAGTACGTATCTGCATATTAGTTACACGTTTATATTCTTAAATATCCCACGGTTCCTCTTGAGCGAGGCGTGAATAAAGTGAACAGGTACGCGGTAGTGTTAATTTTCCGCATGTGGGAGGAAACCAATGTGGAGCAAAGCAATTCTAAACAGGACTCTTAAATGTGCTCAATTGAACATGAACGCATTGTAGTAAGAGATTTGTGGTACTATTAACGAACCTGATTAACACGTACAAATGTAGTTCACGACAAAACATTTTCATTTATAACGAGAATAGGCACGATGTTTTTCAACTTCCTGTAAGGTAATTATCGTAACTGGGAGGAATGTAGGCACTCAACCAACAACAAAGGCCGATGAACCCCACGCGTCGACTCCCGGTATGAAATGGGGGCCGCGGTGGTGTAGTAGTTAGACTATCTCCTACCTAGGCGAACCGAGTTCGATTCCCGGCGGGGTCGCTTGCATATGGACATCGTGCCGAACGATGGCGCTGTTTTCTGAGGGATCTTCAGTTTCCCCCGTCCTTGTAACACGGCGCTGCCCCGCTTGACCCTCGACGGCCCTCAAGACCTCCATGTCACGAGCCGCCTTTATCCTCTCTCCGCTCCACTCCGGTATGAAACCGAGTGAGGTGAGCAGGCACGTACAGAAGAGCGAGAGTGGGAGAGCCATGGCGATCCTGCTGACGTCCAGGCGTAGAAGCCGGGGGAGAGAGCGGGTNTACAGAAGAGCGAGAGTGGGAGAGCCATGGCGATCCTGCTGACGTCCAGGCGTAGAAGCCGGGGGAGAGAGCGGGTTGACGCGAGTGAAGTATTCTTGCCCGCAGCACGACTCCTCCTGCTGTCGGTGGTTGTTACCGAGACGAGGTGTAATGGCGCGTGAGTTNCGTATTCTTGCCCGCAGCACGACTCCTCCTGCTGTCGGTGGTTGTTACCGAGACGAGGTGTAATGGCGCGTGAGTTTGATACTCACGTCGGGCTGGACACGTGAACCTCCTACCATTCCCGCCAACTGTACGCCGTGACGGTCAACTGAGCTCTTTTGAACGTCGCGTCGTGCTCAACGGCTACTTGTATGCACATTGTGTATTCTTCCTCCACAAGTACTAATAAGACTGGCAAGGCCCTCATCACTCACTTTATTCATGCATCGGTTAAATGAAACGGTGAAACTATTTGCAAAGTAGGTTAAATATTTTAAAACTTGGCAAACTATTACACTTATATTCATTATAACCTTTTGCGGTTTCCTCAAAATTTTTTAAACTAACCTTCTAGTAAATCACCCAAAGTATGTCGTTTTTGGTAATTTTTAAAATTTGCCACATATCACAAGCGTTTCATACTTCTGCGAAATAAAATTTATTTTATTTTAGTAAACGTGAATTTCTAGTGATATTTTGTCTATAAATTATAGAATTTCACTTGTAATAAATATGAATGAAACCAGCGAGAAAATACGTGTCTTGGTAATGCCTAGTAAGAAATAGTTCTTACGCAAAATNTAATAAATATGAATGAAACCAGCGAGAAAATACGTGTCTTGGTAATGCCTAGTAAGAAATAGTTCTTACGCAAAATGTTATTGCACTGAGGGCACACGAATGTGTAATTTTCCAGACTTGGTTAAGCATTGTTTGCATGAGGCGGAAGAATATCCTGGAATTAGGACTTTAGCAGGACCTCAGAAAAGTAGGAAGTAACCTTGAATGGACTATAAAACAGAGCGCAAAAGAAATTATGTAAGAACTGACAAATCTTTATCGAACCATTTTAATTCCNTTGAATGGACTATAAAACAGAGCGCAAAAGAAATTATGTAAGAACTGACAAATCTTTATCGAACCATTTTAATTCCACTTGAAGTAACGGAACTACTTCCCCTGCATCGTTACCAACCTCATTGGGCGCATGCCACTAAGTACGTTCATTACAATACACGCAGAGAGGGGTAGTAACATTTTTACAATGTTGAATTCAGAAGTGCCTATTTAATCTTAAAGAGCCTATATGAACCATCTCCACCCTGCGTCTTCCAACATGCGAGGTCATCAGTTTTCTCTATACTTTCGATACAGAGTATATATATATAGACACACACACATTCAGTAGTGTGATGATTTGTGGAGTTTATGCATGGCAACCGCGTACACATTAATGAGAGATTCGAATATAAAAAATGCTTGAACTTTTAGGAGTACACAATGTAAATAATTATTTTAAGAATATACATTGCGATCTTATTTAGCATGCAGATAATTTCTAGAAATATAAACTATTGCATTACGAAGTCTATATACCTACTGTGTAATCAATAAAATCTAAATTTGTTTGTTTTACCTGAGAGACTATCAAGGCGACTGCTGTGTCTAAAGGCGCGCTTCTGCCTGAATATATCACTTGCTTTCGAGGCACGGGTGAAGAATGCAATAAGAGCTTCACCCATTCTTTAAAAAAATAACAGAGGATCAAGTCGTGATAACTATTACAAAAAATACCGCTCGAATACTTATTGTTCTTTTATAATTGATATATATAAAGTATATATATTGACATATATATGTGTGTGTGTATTATATATTTTGGCGATACAGTTTTCAACCCTTTATATTTTAAATAATCTTTTCCATGATGTTTTAATAATTCACATGAAATACATTAACAGAAATATTTACAGCAAATAAATTTCAAATCTTCATATAGTGTTATTTTATTGATAGTACCTACTCTTGATAATTGTGTAATTCAACAATGAGAATTTTTGTCATTTTTATAGTAATGTAAATCACGATTATCATTTTTATATTTCAGATTTTTAAATCGACATACACAAATTTTTACTACACAAATAAACCCCCAATACATGTATTTATTAAATTTTTAGTCTTTGTTAAATTGAAATTTTGATGCAAATTTAAAGTTATTGAATTGTTTGATCTATTGCAAGTTTCATTACTTTATACATTCTTATTGTTTATATTTTTATTAGCTTTTAAAAACAGTGATTTTAATTGACAAAAATTATTTTGATTGTAATTTTTTTAGATAAGCACATACTTTTGTTAAATAATTTTAGTAATTCAAAATATGAATTTCTCGATGGATTACATTTTCAAATCGAAAACTCTAAACCTAAAATCTTATCTTAATTAATGTCAAAACACTTGTTTTAAAATAAAATAGGCATTTATATTAGAACTTTGTATTCATGCATTCATATAAATTATTAATACATTTTGTATTTGCTATTATTCTAACTGTTGAAGACAATTTAGCGTTAGTATGACTATAAACTTGCCTATATGTGTGTGCGTGTGTGTGTGTATGTGCGTGTTCGTGTGCGTGTGTGTGTGTGTGTTTCCCTAAAATATTTTTAAGTACTTCATGGATTTTTGTCAAAATTGTTAAACTTACAATACTCAGTATAAATAACAAACTTGTATACTTTTAGCACTATGCCAAATGCTTATTTTAAAATAGTATAAATTAGATAAATTTTTTTTATTTTTAGAAACCATTCAACCATTTAAAAATAACTTCAGTAATTTGACAAATATACTGATAGCTTTAAAGCAGAAACTAATGCATTTATTGGTCTGTCACTTTACATTTACCACCATCTCAAAAATAAAGCATTTCAGTAATACTATTGAATAGGCCAAATCAATCCCCTCGTATTTTCCACATGAAACAATGTTTTTATGTAAAACGAATATATCAAATTGATATTATTTTCCATTCTATAATGGTGTAATTTGTCAGAGACAAATTTTAAATTCAATAACTTAAATTTATATTTTTTATTGTTAGTTTTAAATAAATAATCGTAGGATACGGGAGTGTATTTCTAACTTTCATTTCAGACATATGCTCACCTATAATATCAATATAATAATATTGGTAATTTTTAATATAGTATGATTTTACGTCTCTAAAATTTTTACATTTGAAACTATATATAGCTTATAAATTTGATGAAATACTTATTATAAGTTTTATAGAAAGTTTGATTAATTTTTGCCAAATCTCGCTTTATTTGTTTGGTTTAAATGCCCTTTTAAATAACATTTTTTCTCCATTTATACATAATGTAATTTTGATTCTACTGAACTATTCAGAAAAAATACTATTATACAAATAAAAAATGGGATACATTTCTTTCATCCTGGCGACTCACCTACAAGAAACAAAATAATGCATTAGTCACACACCATGTCAATGTAGTGCAAACCTGATGAATCATCGAAAATTTGCACCTATAATATTTCGGAAATGAAAAGGTGCGATTGATGTGCTGGTTTTACAGATGTGAAATGTAGACAAAAGCTCATAATTGCAACTCAGACACAGAATTTTAATAAGTATTAGAATATGTATTTATTGAATAAAGTTACATTTTTTCAAATGGAACAATGTATATTCACAACAAGAAAATAAAACTAAGGGAAATTAGAATGTCAATGGTGTTGTTGCATGATTCTACTGCAAGTAGCATTCATGCTACCGTAAAATAACAATTTTTAGTACCGAAAATTTTCNGAATGCAATAAGAGCTTCACCCATTCTTTAAAAAAATAACAGAGGATCAAGTCGTGATAACTATTACAAAAAATACTGCTGGAATACTCATTGTTCTTTTATAATTGATATATATAAAGTATATATATTGACATATATATGTGTGTGTGTGTATTATATATTTTGGCGATACAGTTTTCAACGCTTTATATTTTAAATAATCTTTTCCATGATGTTTTAATAATTCATATGAAATACATTAACAGAAATATTTACAGCAAAAAAATTTCAAATCTTTATATAGTGTTATTTTATTGATAGTACCTACTCTTGATAATTGTGTAATTCAACAACGAGAATTTTTGTCATTTTTATAGTAATGTAAATCACGATTATCATTTTTATATTTCAGATTTTTAAATCGACATACATAAATTTTTACTACACAAATAAACCCCCAATACATGTATTTATTAAATTTTTAGTCTTTGTTAAATTGAAATTTTAATGCAAATTTAAAGTTATTGAATTGTTTGATCTATTGCAAGTTTCATTACTTTATACATTCTTATTGTTTATATTTTTATTAGCTTTAAATAACAGTGATTTTAATTGACAAAAATTATTTTGATTGTAATTTTTTTACATAAGCACATACTTTTGTTCAATAATTTTAGTAATTCAAAATATGAATTTCTCAATGGATTACATTTTCAAATCGAAAACTCTAAACCTAAAATCTTATCTTAATTAATGTCAAAACACTTGTTTTAAAATAAAATAGGCATTTATATTAGTATTTGTATTCATGCATTCATATAAATTATTAATACATTTTTTATTTGCTATTATTCTAACTGTTGAAGACAATTTAGCGTTAGTATGACTATAAACTTGCCTATATGTGTGTGTTTCCCTAAAATATTTTTAAGTACTTCATGGATTTTTGTCAAAATTGTTAAACTTACAATACTCAGTATAAATGACAAACTTGTATACTTTTAGCACTATGCCAAATGCTTATTTTAAAATAGTATAAATTAGAGATATTATTTTTATTTTTAGAAACCATTCAACTATTTAAAAATAACTTCAGTAATTTGACAAAACATACTGATAGCTTTAAAGCAGAATCTAATGCATTTATTGGTCTGTCACTTTACATTTACCACCATCTCAAAAATAAAGCATTTCAGTAATACTATTGAATAGGCCAAATCAATCCCCTCGTATTTGCCACATGAAACAATTTTTTTATGTAATACGAGTATATCACATTGATATTATTTTCCATGCTATAATTGTGTAATTTGTCTGAGAGAAATTTTAAATTCAATAACTTAAATTTATATTTTTTATTGTGAGTTTTAAATAAATAATCGTAGGATACGGGAGTGTATTTCTTAACTTTCATTTCAGACATATGCTCACCTATAATATCAATATAATAATATTGGTAATTTTTATATAGTATGATTTTACGTCTCTAAAATGTTTACATTTGAAACTATATATAGCTTGTAAATTTGATGAAATACTTATTATAAGTTTTATAGAAAGTTTGATTAATTTTTGCTAAATCTCGCTTTATTTGTTTAGTTTAAATGCCCTTTTAAATAACATTTTTTCTCCATTTATACATAATGTAATTTTGATTCTATTGAACTATTCAGAAAAAATACTATTATACAGATACAAAATGGGATACATTTCTTTCATCCTGGCGACTCACCTACAAGAAACAAAATAATGCATTAGTCACACACCATGTCAATGTAGTGCAAACCTGATGAATCATCGAAAATTTGCACCTATAATATTTCGGAAATGAAAAGGTGCGATTGATGTGCTGGTTTTACAGATGTGAAATGTAGACAAAAGCTCATAATTGCAACTCAGACACAGATTTTAATAAGTATTAGAATATGTATTTATTGAATAAAGTTACATTTTTTCAAATGGAACATTGTCTATTCACAACAAGAAAATAAAACTAAGGGAAATTAGAATGTCAATCGTGTTGTTGCATGATTCTACTGCAAGTAGCATTCATGCTACCGTAAAATAACAATTTTTAGTACCGAAAATTTTCTGCTCCACTAAACTGCTTAGTTCTAGGTTAAGATGTCCGTAAGTGTGGTAAGATTCTGTTCCCTTTACANCTGCTCCACTAAACTGCTTAGTTCTAGGTTAAGATGTCCGTAAGTGTGGTAAGATTCTGTTCCCTTTACACTAATTACATTGAGACGTCCTTGTCAATACTTTAAGATAGTTCGTACTACCTAAACGTAGGTCGTGCGTAACGATTACGGGAAACTGCAAGTGCTCGCAAATAATCGTCGAGATGGTCGACGTCTATTGGGATGTCGTCCAGCCAACAAATCACAAGAACCAACAGCATTGGTTCTGCATTTTACATACACTATGAGCATGTCGGTTTTCACAGCTATAGTAAATACCATCTCCCAGCACGTCCTACATCTAGATAGTATTAACTATCACAAAGTACCGATAATGAGGCCCCATTGCAATCAGTGTAAAGGAAACGGAATCTAAACACACATACGAACATCGTATCGTAGTAACAAAGCAGTTAAATATCGCACAACATTGCCGGTATTTAAAAGTGTCATATTACGATAACACTTATATTACTTCCACTAGAATACTGCAAAAAAAAAACACCATTGTTATTCTAATTTCCCCTAGTTTTATTTTCTTGAAGTGAATACACATTCTAATACTTATTAAAATCTGTGTCTGGTCTGCAATTACGAGCCCTTGTCGAAACTTTAATTCTATGAAATCAGCACATTAATAGCATCTTTCATTTCAGAAATATTTGCGGTGTAAATTTTAGAGGATTCATCCTGTATACAGATGAATCTGGCTGGCCATTGCCAACGCGTATCAAAGAACACATAATAATCCAAACGAAGAGGAAATAAACAAATCCACATTGACAGAACATGCATGGGCGAACAGCCACATTATACTCTGCGATATTTATATTACATTAGCGAGAAAAATGAAGGAATCTGCATTTATTACTTGCAATAGTAATATCATCTGCCAAAAGAGCATTCAAAGGAAGGAAATCTGGCTGCCAGTTGTGAACCAGGATGTATGTTTTGAAAAAAATACAATGTTTAAAAAATTCTACAGATTATTAATTTGCCCCTTTTTCCCACATCCGCCTATCAATTTAAAGTTATTTTTCTATTTGTGCATACTTAAGGCCAATAAGATACCACTTGTTCAGTCATATAAATCTCAAGCAAACTTGTATTTCGTTGGCTGCGCGCAGTAAATTCAATCAAACTACTTAAACTGAGCATGTTTTATCCATATAACAGCTTAGCAACGCCTAAAGACGAGACGAGATATCAGCTCTCGAGACTTCGTACAGTTTGCAAATTTTGTTGTTTTTGTTTCGTTTATTATAATTTGTCGTTTTTATGTTCGTGTTTTATTTGATCACCTAGCGTTTGTTTTTAGCAGAATATTTGTTCTTGATCTTTACGTTGTTACATCTTGATACTTTTAAGTTTTGTGTTTCGTTCTTTCCGTTTATTTTTGATGCGTTAGTACTTGTATATTTCATTTTAAAAACTGACGACTTAATCATTTTTATACAGAGTGAAGTTTCTATTTTCTGTCTGGTGTTAAGGGATCCTGTAGTGATTTCATTATGTGTTATTTTACATAATCAATGTTTTGTGAAAATTTGGTTTTGCCTTTTGCATACACATTGCCTTTTTTTTTAATATTTCATCTTGTGTTTTTTACTTGGAACTTGTGTGAAATTAATTTTTACCTGAAGTAATTTTTCCAGTAATAAAGGTTTTGTCAAAATTGAAGTTTCAACAAATGTGTAGGTTTAAGTTCTTCATCCTTTGCGTACATTTATTCAGAATGGTTGTTGCGTGAAAGTACTCAAAGTACAGTTACACCCGCAATGTATGACATTTTATTTTTGCCAGTTTAAGTCATTCTGATAATACAAAACCTTCCTTTAGTAATTAAGGAATTTTTTTTTTTGCCCTGTATCAAGTATGTAAAACAAGTATATTATGAAATGTTTCTGAAGAGGTTCAGTCACAAAACAGAGCCTAAATTCACTTTTAGGCTATAACGTAACTGAAAAGGAGAATTCTTCATGAACAACCGAAAAGCAGTATTTAAAGCATGTAAAGTTAAATTGAATCTTTGTGACGTGTGCTCGTATTTTTGAAAAGTGAAGAACAATTAGTGGTAAAAGAAAGGAAAGTTGAAGATGTATCCAACACACAGGTCCAGTACCGCGATACTACGCAAAGTAACCGGTTACACTGCCCCTTCTGCACATCCTTCCCGCGACATAAATTCTGCCCTTCACTTCCTTATCCAGGTATCTGGCTAGGGCGGGATGCAGCAGATCGGGCTTGAAAAGCGGTCGGAACAGGATTTCGAAGGAGCAAAGGGGGTGGGCTCGAGGAATAAATAACGAGGGTGGGCAAGAGCCTGGGAGA
>NQII01004988.1:60237-154479 GCA_002778355.1 Clitarchus hookeri | reverse complement strand
TATATATATATATATATATAATGTATCCTGGCTGTAACTTGGGAGCTTGCTTGTTATAAAGTTTTGGTGTAAATAGTTCAGTATGTATTTACCCAAAAATTTACATCTTGTACTATTGGTGAGTGCCAATCTGTAAGTTAATGATTACGAAATAATCGTATATATAAAATATGTATAAAAACAGCTGAAAATGAAAATCTGAACACAGATAGTTTGGGCTTTGCACTCATATGACAATGAAGAAAAACACTGGTATCGACTTGACACATGTAAATTCACAGAACATTTGAAATTTCAAGCAAACCACTGCTACACGAGTGTTATGTTTTCACGAGTACTTCTGATTGTAATAAAAGTCCAAATAAAAACAGAATATTTAAAGGCAGCATACAGTAAANAATGTTTTCACGAGTACTTCTGATTGTAATAAAAGTCCAAATAAAAACAGAATATTTAAAGGCAGCATACAGTAAAGAGAATAAAACCACAATAAAATAATGCCCTTAAAATATTAGTTAAGAATTGCACCCAAATATGCAGAAGTGAAAAGCTCGCAGGCTTCACACTTTCCTATTTAAAATATATTATTCCCGAACCACCTTTTATTCACTACTTATAACTTTCTACGCTTATTATGGGTAAAACTGGCGATAATAGCGGCAGTTGTTTGGTTAAAAGTGTAATTCTGTTATTGTGTAACAAATGCTGGTACTGATGAATACCCATTATGGCCAACGCCTTTGAGTCAAAATGCGTATTCGATCAAACGCATTAATGGCCATGTACCTTTCCTTTGAAATACATGCACATTCTGCTAAGTGCTAATTTTGGCAAATGCTCGTTCTGCCAAATACTTTTTTAGCCACATTACTGTTTTATCAAATACATGCACGTCGGACAATAAGCTTGTTCAGTCAAATGTGTTTTTTTTTTTGGCCAAATTGCCAATGGCGGAGATTGTGTTGGAGCGAGTAGCGGGTAGTACAGGCGGTGAGGTAACCTACCGGACAAGGGCTGGTCGGAGACGGCGAGCCGCCCCCGGGCTCTGCGCGCCTGCCTGCCGCCGCCGGCCACCAGCAGCGAGCGCTGCAGTGCTGCCTTCTCGCGGTGGCGGCAGAAGAACTCAGGCCGGATTCGGTGTCGCTCCAGGAAGTCGTCGTAGTGGCCGATGACGGCGAGGAGGCGGTCGGCGTCCCTGGACGCCTGCTCGTACGTCTCGTCGGGCAGCAGCATCGCGCGCACCGTCATGTCCCGCACCACCGCGGCCAGCTGGACACGAGGAGAGCTGGTCTACTCTCCCGATGCGCCGGCACTTACTCGCTGTCAGCCTCCTTACTAGTTGCTCTCTTTTGTTGCACACTCACGCCACTTCCTCACTGCCACATGGGTTATTAACATCCTGAACAATTACCTCGTACCTTTTTGACACACAAACACATTTTGACTGCCTCATGTGCTAAATTCCTGAACAATTACCTTTTCCCTGTTGGTCATTCAAATACTTTCTGACTGCCGTATGGGTTATCAACGTCCTGAACAATGACCTGTTTCCAGTTGCACATTAAAACATTTCCTGACTGGCACATGGGCCATCAACATCCTGAACAATTACCTGACTCCTGATGCACATTCAAATACTTCCTGTCNCCTGAACAATTACCTGACTCCTGATGCACATTCAAATACTTCCTGTCTATAAAGGTTGAAGAAACAGTTGGTTCTGTTGTAAACTGAAGCACTTCCTAATTGTCACCCACATGGGCTATCAACAACTTGAATAGTTGCCTTGATTCTCTTGTACATTCGAACACTTCCTGTCTTACAGGTTAAAGGCCACATTTCTTCTGTGGCACACTGGCGCACTTCCTATCAATCATGTTGTCTTCCAACACTATGAATGATTACTTTGTCTTTGTTGCACATTCAAACATAACTGAATTTGAAGGTGTCAATGTCTTGAATGGTTACCTACATCCTTTAGGTAATCCAAAAAACATTCTAACAGCTGACAACATCTAAATGCCTCAAGATTCATCGCACATCTAAACACTCCCCAAAAACCTTATAGGTAATCAGAATCGTTAATTATATTACCTATATAATTCATTGCACTTTCAAACATTTTGTAAATTTCATGAAGGCGAAGAACTTAAAAAAATTACCTTGATTCTGTTGCTTGTTCAAAAACTTCCTAAATGTATTACAGATTATCGAAAATTTGAACTGTTACTTAAAATTCCATTACACATTCAAAGACTCCCAAACTCCCTTAAAGGTTGACATTTTCACCGGTCTCCTTTACTCGGTTTTATCTTCATACACTCCTTAATTCCGTACAGATGATCAACATCTTGACTGTTACCTATATTCCATTGTACATTCAATCAACTCTTAACTTTTTTAAAGTTTAACACATTGAAAGTAAACCCTGATTCTGCCGTACATTCACATACTTCCTTACTACCATTTACATTTATACCTGGAAGTGTAATAAATTTCCCAAAATATTTTTCTGTTTATTTTAGTATTCGAAAACTCGTGTACTGAATCAAGCGCTACAAGTACTTGCAATAACATGAAGAATTTGGCTGTCTTGTTACTGTTGCACTGAATCAAGTAGCATGGAGATCATTATGTTGGTAATGTTGCTCTAAAGTTTATACTTTTTAAAACACTCTTAACAAAAATATACACTTCATTGCATGGTATTCATGGAGCTATAATTTTGGGCCGGCAACTTCAAACTCATTTACGTATCCTCATTTTATTCCACAGCATGGCATATTGTTAGGGATGTAACTTTAACTGTTCAGTTGCAGACATTCCTTCGAGTACATAATTTTAATATAAGATTATATTTTAGAATAAAACATAATGCATAAAAATTTTGTAACGCCTTCAAGCCAACAGAGAGAAACACCGAAGCGCTTATAAATTTGTAATTTCTTAAAGACTAACTGAACTGAGAGTTTCTTTGTCCACAAAATAAATTTCTCACAATTGCAATAAACTCTGCAGTAACTAGTTTCTCTAAGTCTTCAACAAAATTATATCGCATTTGATTCTTAGTGAAGATCATAGTACATTTTTCATCAGGATGTTCTTAACTTAAATGTTAAAATGTATGTTCGTTCTGCAATATTTCGAATATATAAAACACAATTTTCTCAATTTAAGAAAAAACTTTTACTCAATTGAAAACTTTTCAAAAGTAACCTGATAGCACATTTTTGGGTAATATATCAATAACGGTGATTTGTTTACTACAACTAAATTACGATTTCATAAGTACTGTGTAAAATTTTTTTAATAATTGTTACACATTAAATCTAAAAGTATTTCAGATACAGAGGTACACCACTACGCTAGTTGCGATGTTGTTCCTATCGAGCAGTCCTCACTGAACATGGGCTCCTCCCGATCACTCGACGGAGCCGCGGTGACTCGTGGTGGGAGCTTGAGGGAGGGGGAGGCTCTCACAGCTCGAGGACACTCAGCAGTGTGGAGGAGGCGCCGCCACAGGCCCGAGTCAACAACAGCAGTTTGTTTGCGCACCCGCACTGGCCGCCGGCTGCCACCTGGCCGCCCAGTTCACCAGACCTCTTCCCTCGGCAAACGTCGCCCACGTCCCGCTGTGGGAACACCACCACCACCACAGCCTGCGAACACAAAACCACCGACAGTCAGCCTTATGTTCAGATTAACGAAGATTTTACCGTTATTTCCGACATACACCATTGCAGAAATTAGTTTTACGAAGCAGGCAACCAACAATCCAATATATATTCCATATGCGGTAACTTCCCACTTTTATAAAGCCCTGCTAAAGTTCTAATTCTATAATATTCCTCCGCTTCATGCTAACAAAGCTTAACTGAGTATAGAAAATTATAGTAAAGGGGACAATGCGCTGCATTCGTGCGCACTCGGTGTAAAAATACTTTGCGTATGAACTATTTCTTACTAGGCATTACCAAAAGACCTATTTTCTCTCTTTTTTAATTCACATCAGTTATAAATGAAATATCAAATCTATAAATAACACATATAAGAAAATTTTTAATTTTACCAAAAATGGGGCTCTTTTTATTGTTAACACAAGTATAAAACGCTTGTGATACGTTGCCATATTTAGGAAACAAAACAAACACATCAACCATGGGGTGATTTTTCAAAGGTTTGTTTCAAAAAGTGTGAAGAAACCGCGAATAGATTATTACAAATATCATCACAGGAGAAAAAAAATTTAAAATGAAACAATGCTAATTGTCAGCACATTTGTAAATAAAACAAAGTACTCCTAAAGAATAATTTGATTAGATATCAGAAAAGAAAGAGTATAAACTACTGCAAAGTTTTTAGATAAGCGACAGTAGATGTCATTCTTATTACATTTATTTTCTGTGCGCATATTTTTATAATAATTTTTTTTGGGGTAATCTAGCACGATACATATCTCTGCAATGACACATATCTAGAAAAACTGTTCATTGAAACATTTATCAGAAGTTCCAAGTATCATTCAATGATAAATATAGGTCTGCAGAGAAGGAGAAACCTTCATAAATACCGAAGCTTCTAATTATGAGTTTATAACGTCTCTACGAGTGGTGTTCATAATTGTTCCGTTTGCCGACACGCAAACTCCTCGCAAATGAGAGGGGACTGCATGTAAAACATATCGCAAACAGACCTTGAATTCAAGAAAGAAGTTTGTGGAACCCCTAGCTCTTTTGCGAGACGTTTTGAGTGCCCAGTGATTTTCTGAGCCTTGTGTGCGAGGGTAAATATGTAATCTACAGGCAATTAGGCAGACAATCAAAACTGAAACGCATTCGCTGGAGTACATTCGGTTCCTAAAAATATTTGTAAGTCGGTACTGACGCAAAAAAAAAAAAAAAAAATATGCTAGTGAAATACGAAACCTCTCCCAGTTGTACTCTATATTCCGTTAAGGCATTCTTCACTTGGCTGCTGTGTGAAAATATTAAACAGGCACTTAGAATTTGAAAACGAACATATTGTGTCAAGTATCTGAACATTTATTTCCCTAAGTGTGTGTGTGTGTGTGTGTGTGTGTGTGTGTTTTATATATATATATATATATATATATATATATATAGAGAGAGAGAGAGAGAGAGAGAGAGAGAGTGAGAGAGAGAGACAATGAGAGAGTTCAGGATATATATTATTTAATTACTCTCTTTCTAAACTCCAAACTTTATTTAAAATTTTGTAATGCACCTTTGGTTTATACAAGGTATAAGTGGTTACTGTTGAAATAAACCTGTATATATTTTTTTTCAAAAGTATTTATATTTTTTATTTAGTTCCCCTAAAACGGTTTTACTGTTTAACACAGTGCTCGTTTTATAGTTTCGATTTACAAACATATTATGTAAAACATATTCTTTACTTTTTATATTGCTACATTATATTACAATAAATACACTGGTAAAAAATGAAAAAATGAACATTACAAAAGCGGTGACGTAGAAACACCATATGCGCATGGGGCAATGATAGAGAGCAGTAAATGTAATGATTAACAGTGCTGTGCTGTGGACAGAGTAGGAACCGCGTACTAGGCATAACACAGCTGAGCCCAATACAACTGTAGTTGACTCGGTGAAAGAGTAGTCTGTGGTTTAAAGCATCGGCCTGTGTGGAGTAAGCATTGTACACATGCCACGACGGCATAGACGACCACACTTCGTGCAAATAACGGACTTTGAACGAGGTCGTATTGTGGGCCTGAGGGAGGCTGGATGGTCCTTCCGAAGAGTTTACCCATGTATAGGACGTGAAGTGTCTGCTGTGCGTCATTGGTGGTGCCGGTGGTCCAACGATGATGCACATGCTCTTCAACCTGGTTCCGGTCGGCAGCGGCATACGGATTTCCGCCTGGACCGCCGCATCAGACGAGCAGCCATTGCTGATCGCACGGCGACCGCCGCACAGATTAGGGCCACTGTTGCACCCAGGGTGTCAGCTATGACCATCACCAACAGTTTGCTGGACGCTGGGCTACGATCAAGGGTGCCGCTCGCCAGACTTCCTCTCACACCTCATCACCGTGCAGCCTCCCTCGGATAGTGTCGCGAACGACGCAACTGAAGGGATGAATGGCGCGGAGTTGTGTTTAGTGATGAGAGCAGATTCGGCATTGGCGTTAGTGACGGACGTTCATAAGTGTGGCGTCGACAAGGAGAGCGGAAACAATCAGAGTGTATACGGCAGCGATATACAGGATCAACTCCTGGTATCGTGGTCTGGGGCAATAGCTTACAATGACCGTACGCCTCTGGTGTTTGTTGAGGGAACACTGAGCACTGAACGCTGCATCAAGAACATCATCCAGCCCATTTTGTTGCCATTACTACAATTCCAAGGAGATGTCCTCTTCCAGCAGGACAATATACCAGTATATAATTGCAAAGATTGATTCATTTTTGATAATTCTTATTAAAACAGATACATATTAATTTAGGCATCATAATTGTTAACAAGGAGTAAAATTTGTTTCTTAAATTCAGGCAGTTTGAAAAATTAATTTATATAATATTTAGCAAAAATTGAAATAATATAATTTTATATGTTTTAGATTATTTATACTTTCTATTTGAGGAAAAATGCTATCGTTTTCTTATCATGTTAGTAAACAGAAGAATTTTACAATTTTTTGTAGCTCAAAAAACCGATAAATGGTCCTCATTCATTGTTTTATAAAAACCATGTGTTTTAAAATAATAAATTTTATACAGTTCTGAAAACTACATAATCAGAATATCTATCGGTTACTTGTTAGGAAACTATCTACCATCATATTTTCCTCTGTTAAAATATTTAACATATGAAAATTTTTTTAAATAACTAATTTGTTAATTGTGATGTTGCCTTATATAATTATTGTTTTCAAAGACGTTTATACAATCACATATAGTAGAAAATTATATACATTAAAGCAACAACTAAAAATACAATTTCGATTTTATTTTTTTACAGAGTTGTAAGAAAAAGTGGACATATTAATTTTCCTTTAAATTACACGTGGAATAATATGTAAATATTATTTCATATTTATATCGTCATTGCCAGATAATGTTACTTTATCAAAATTTTTTTAATATTCAAATAAATTCAAATTGATACTTTTTCCAAACAATAAAACATTAATCACCACAGTTCAAATTGAGTATGTTTTTTAATAAACTTATTGTTACCCGCTCGGTGCTTCGCATTCTGCGCGAACAAGTGAAAGTGAAGGACAGCAGTTATATGATAGCGGTGTCAGCAAGTCAATGGAATGTTTTGAATGACAAGCGAGCGATAGGCCAATGACCGCATATTTGTTACAGAAAGCGAGCCGAAACGATAATCCTATTTGCGGCGCGCGCTGCTGACCATGGTCCTATTGAGTTTCTGCATACATCTGAGGAACGTTCTAGTTGTTTACTGCCCTAGATTCTGTCCGCATGACTCGAGGTGCGTAGAACTTTCCAGTCCAAGGCCAGCAGAGTATGAATTAAGCGAAGGGCCTCCAGGCCGGGAGTTGTTAATGAGTGACTGATTGCCTGAGTTCCGAGCGATAGAAGACGAGCGGCGAGAGAAGTGGCCGGCGGAAGGGAAATCTGTGACTGCGAGTATCAAGCAGTGAAGAGTGTGGCTGGCAGGCAGGACTATTGGACTAAATGCGTGAGTGAAAGACGTTACATATGATGGCAACAGAGGCTGAACATGTGTTAATGATGAGCATGAGTAAATTGACAGTAACTAAACAGAGACATACAGAAGGACGTTAATTATAGTTGAAATAGACTTTAAATATTCCTCACTAAGAAATAAAAAGAGTAAGAGTGGTGGTAGATAACTGAATGCTGTAAATAATAGCTGTTTGATAAAATTATAAATCAAATTTATTTATTTTATTTTTATTGTTAAGACCTACATCCCTCACGAACTCAGATACGCCCCTCAGGCGTCCATGTAATACCGGTGTCAGAAGTGGGATGGAGGCAATTGCTAATTAATCGATTGTCAACAAAGTTAGAATAGGTCACTGGGGTCAAGGTAAAAGGCCAATGTCAAGGTCAACAACATCCAACATGGCGAATAAGATGTCCTCCGGGAGACCGGAATGGCAGAGCATGAACAGCTTCGATGCTCCACGCCAGACGCCGATGTGCCAAAGTCATCCAAATGATAATACTACAATTTTACATTGTATAAACTACAATGATATTAATTAAAATTAATGCTTTTGAAGTAATTTGTTAAAACCTACTTAACCTCATTTCAGTTTACACTTCAAACGTTTTCTTAAAGACTGACTGCTAAACAACCATTTAAAATTAATAGTAATATTGTATAATTACATTTTGTAAGCAATTATATGTATTATTTTCCCAATACTAAAACTTTTGTTTGGGAAAATGGGAATTTTACATTATTTGTAAAAACTGTTCAAACCGGCACGTAGTCCGGAGTTAAGTTACGTAATTATATGCATTCAAAATATTTAGTTCGTGTTTTATGTAAAAAATGTTTAATTATAGGGTGTGATTATTTCTAAAGTAAAAAAATTATATTTGAATGACATCCAGTAGATTTATCTGTCGAAAAAGTCAGCATTGTTACACTTATGACAAATGGATGCTATACATTAACAAATATTAACCGATGTATAAGTTATATAGAGTAATAATAAATCGCTTAAAACACATGAAAAAGGCCGTATGTAGTAACGACATTTTTTAATTGATGAGCATATACACGTTTGTAACTGGATGCTATTTTATTCCGTTATACAACAGTAACAGGCCATATTAATACTAGTGGAAAATAAATGTATACTGTATACAACTACGCTACATCACTTACAAGTAGTTATATTTATGTCTAATTATTAGTATTAGAGCTATTTGATATAAAGTGATAATTTATTCCGACTAGCATTAAATGTAATTGACATAGAAATACATTTTAAAGGCCCTATCGTTATCTAAGTTTGGTGTATTTTACTCGCGTGTCCTATATCTCGACTGTTCCTAATGTCGTTGATATTCAATAAATTCATCCAAAGGAAGCTTGACGTCATAAAAACTCAAGGAGCCCACACGTGATGACGTAATGCTAAATATTTCGTCGTCACACTATGTTCGCAATCAGCGCCTTAGATAAAGTTTAGCGCTTCATGTCACACGCACTCTCTTGACGACTGGTTACACCTACGACAGGAAATACAGCAGCCACGCCATCACTCTGCATGTTTGCGTGCACAGTGGTAAGAGACTTTCATCATTCGGGTGCCCTTAATCATAGTGACATAGTGAGCAAATTTATTTTACAATGAGTGTACAAAAACCTTGCTGGGAACCAGAAAAATATCAGTTTTCCCATGTACTTCACCACTTCCACGATCCAAAAATCAACATAATACCAAGTCTACTGCTGATACACAAAATAAAAACCAGCTTGTTGTTTTATTTTGCTCACTGCGTATCATGTAAAGCGCAAATACCTTTATCCCAAATCAGCAAATAATTATGAATAGCTATTTGTTTTACAATCTGGTGTGCTATTTTGTGAAATTAATGACTGAAAATAGACCAGCCCCACTGCAGACACGTATAATGAAGTCGCAGGAGCAGAAAATAAAGGAAAGGAATGGAAAACACATGGTACTTTGTACTCATTCTTGTCTTTTATTTTTAGTCACGACTGGGTATAATGTTGAAATTACTCTAATAATTCAGGCGATGACGTAACCTTAATTAAGTATAACTCAAAGCGCGGACATATTGATGGTAAATTAACATTCTTGAATAAAGTAAGAATTTATGTCAATGCACACTTTAATGTACGTATTTGTTAATTGGGTTGGGTATTCCATAGAGTTGATTTGAATCAACTCATAGAGGAGACGTAGCAACACTAGTCATTTTAAGTTTTACCGAGGACACAAACCGTATGACGAAACTACATGTTCAGATGAAATAAAATTAATTACAGCGTAGTTAAAACATGCCACCTTTACACTTGCAGGTTCAGTATCCAGGTGATATGAGTGTGAGTGAGTGTTTCGAATTCGTAAATAGTTTCTGTCAGTGAGATAAACTTACAGAAATAAACTATGTATACATTCAAGTATTCATCGATTGAAGAACCAATTTTCCACTTAATTTAATATCAGCAGCAACAATCAGCTACGTATTATTTTGCAAATTTACATGAAAACAATAGGATTTTCTATTGAATACTAACAATCTTGAATACACAACATTTTCTGAGCTGTTCACATTACCATGAAAAGTTCCTGGCTGCATAAAGTTGATAAAGTATATTATTCCGGTTTTTTATTTTTTAAATTTCTTGCTGAAAAAAATCAGTTACCGACAAAGATAAAATAAACAGACATTAGATTTTATAAACTGCTGTACATTCATTGGACATAAATGTTTGACGTATCCTTTATTTACTTAACTCTAAAGAAAGGAGTTAGTAAATATAAATATGTGCTAAGGTTGATCACGGTAGAGCGAGCACTTCTGAAAACTCTGCTTAAGATCTACTTGTAGGAACATTGTGTATCCTTCCACCGTATGTAAAATTAACATTGCCATGAGCCTGATAGCTTTATACTTTCGTCGGTCAAATGAAACCGTGAAATTATTGGGAAAGTGAATATTTTACAAATTTGCTAATACTTACACTCATAAAAAAAAGAAAAAAAATGTTATTATTTCAGTATTTACTAATGATTGTCTAACACTTTCATCTCAACTTTAAATCGCGGAAAAATTTTCAGTTGCCATTTTCCAAAGACTGATTTCAAAAGTGCTCACTTTACCATTGTGTATAACTAGCATGGTTAAATAATCAACTGCATAAGCCGTTAAGTCTGATTTAAAAAGCCTATAAGAAATATTAATATGTCCATTGCCTAAAAATGAACTCGTGGGCGCTGTAGGGCTGAAATTATGTCAAGCGTGAGACGTAGGTTTGTTGGTTTAGTACAAAACTAATCGAGCGTCACCATTAAAATATATCTTCGTAAGTTCCACTCGTATTCAGGACTAACACCGCCAAAATATGAGCAGTGGCTCTGGTTTTCACTCTCTTCAGATTTGTAATAAAAACAATCACATAAGCATAATTTGGTATATACAAAGCTATTTATTATTTAATATAAATTACAGTTGATGGGCCACTTTTACAATATCTCGCGTTGAACTTCCTGTTAGACTATAACGAATACTTTAAGAGCGATCTATCAATCTGTGTCGTTTACAGGTTCCTGCTAATATTAGTGTTCACTTTTAAAGTCCTCGTCAATTAATTGTCACGTGAAGTTGTCGTTAGTGAGTTTAACGAAAGGTTTTGAGTAACGTTTCAAGCGCAAATAATGTTTGTAAGGATTAGATCAACATAACTTTTGCAATAACTGAATGTAAAATATGATAAATGTTACAAAATAAAAAAAAAAAAAAAAAAATTGTTTTATACCTACATGAAAACAATGAATTTTCAATGTGACTGAAATATTTGACTGTTATAAATTTTCCACTATCAAAAAATTTGTGACCCGTACAGAATTTTTGACGATTGGTTGCATGTTAGAGTAAATTCATACTGCATTTTTTAGAAATCGAAATCCTTTACTTTTTCCCAGGCATTACTTTCCTCACGCCATGTTAGGCTTATGTTTGCTTTCTGCAATCGTGTATTTTTTATTTTTTTTGCTGAATAATTAACTAGCAAACTTTCTTCGCAGATGTAAAATTAGTACACCTTGACCACTTCATTATTTACGATAACATAAACTCTCCGAAACTACCACAACATAGGAAAAATAACAACAATCTTTTTTTCGACGCAAGCCACAGAGAACATGATCTACTAACCAATAAGAATGCGTGTTATATAAAGTTCAGCTAACAGCTACAACTAAAAGGAATACACCTTTTCGTAATGGAACGAAGAGTAAGAAGAATGACTGTAAAATTAAATTTTACATTAATGCTGTCGTTATCTTAATGTGGAGATTTAGTTATGAGCAGTTTAACGCGAACCTGTAAAAGTGACCCTAAGAGAATGTATGGGCGTATGAAAGTATTCTGTCTTCTTATTACAATAATGCACGTATCTCCTTGACTAATTTTTATTATAGTCCATTCACGGTTAATTCCTGCTTTTCTGGAGCCCTGCTGAAGTTCTATTTCCAGAATATTCCTCCGCCTCATGCAAAGAAAGCTTAACAAAATCTAAAAATTTACACCAAAGGGACAACACACCGCATTCGTGCACACTCACTGTAATAATATTTTGTTTAAGAACTATTCCTTGCTAGGCATTACCAACACACCTATTTTCTCCCTGTTTTTATTCACATTAATAATAAATACAATGTTATAATTTATAGATAAAAATAAAATCCAAAGTAACAAAAAATAAAATACCTTTATGTTAAAACAAGTATAAAACGCTTGCGATAGATTACATATTTAGGAAACTAAGCACGTCAGCCGTGGGGTGATTTTTCAAATGTCTGATTCAAACACCGCGAATAGATGATCTATAAATTAGGCAATTTGTGTTATTACTTTTATATTGTAACTTGGCTAATTATACTGGCTGTCTTAATCTACGTGGAAAGGAATGCGAGTGTGGGTAAGACACGTCAATGTAAAACCAAACTTCCATAAGGAACGTATGTCCCACGTCCAATGGTTCGCGAGTAACCAGTCCATGTCACTGCGCCCGCTGTTGGTACCAAGTACCCACTTCAGTAGAGCGGTCAGAGCCTGTGTGAGTAAGTAGTTCTCGCACACGCGGGCGCCTGGCCTTCGCGTTCCCCTCTCCAGATCCCAGTGGAACTTTATCTGTGCGGACATCACAGTTTCCGCAACACCTGTTACCAACATTGCAATGCTTGGCCATTGGCCAGCGTGTGGAATAAAGTTGGCAGCAGATCTGTGGCACACCTCGAGTGTTTGAATGTGTCAATCACTGAGGCTACGTGTACAGGAGCGCATACAGAAGTGCAAGGGGAATATTTCAAGCGCATCTTGTAAGAGTGAATCACTGCTGCAATAACAAGAACAATGGTGTATCAATTACGGCAGGTGTAGCATTACGATACACTTCACACACACACACATACCTACCTACATTAAAAAATACTCACAGTAGTCCCCGATATTGTACACAAATAGAGACGGAAAAAAAACCGCAGCCTGCTACTTTGTCACAGATATTTCCTGGTCATAGGATATTTCTGTCGCACAGCCATTTAAATATCTGTGACTGTGGCAAGTCGCATACTGGGTACACGTTCACAGGTTTGTAATAACTGCTTCGCCGGTCACAATTAATTCCAGTTGCCTGTGACATGTCACTGCGTCACACAAGCCGAGCCTTCTAGGGACTAGGGTTTGCTTGTTTACCAACAGATGGAGACTGCATGATTTTATACAAAATATTCATTGATTAACAAAAGCTTCTGTTTAAAACGATAATAAATCTCTTTACGTTAATTTATTTAATTTATACATTATTTTGTTTGTTTTACCCTACCATTTTATTACCAAGTCAGTCTACAAACCATAGCAGTCTCATAGGTTTTTTTTTTTGTATATTGACGTTAGTTTTCATTTTGTCTAAGTAAAAACCAACAAAGAAACTTAATTTGGATATAAAATAAAACTTGCAATATGCTGAGCTTAGTATTGTGTGCCCCGTTTCTCAGTAACTGACAAAACAATACCACGTAAAACAATAAAGTGATAAGGACAATATCGTCATAATATGATATTGTTCAAAGCATATTTGTTGTAAGTTCACGCTTCAATACTGATGTTTTCAAATCAATACTGCTAGTGCTAAAAACGTGCGATGTATTTGCGTTTTTTTTTTCATCGTAATAAAATTATCACAGTTAAAAATCACAGATGTTCATTTGTCATAGTCACAACTGTCACAGATACGTTAAAAAATCGATTAAGCTCATCTCTATCCACAACAGACTGCCAATGCTGTACGTAGGCTGAATATGAGGTAGCGCGATCTCGTTGACTGCGCACAACCAATGTCCGTGTCCCAACATGGAACTGCTTTCTGCCAGTACGACTACCAAACCGGCGTGGATTGGATCTGAGGTTAGAATACTTCCTCTAACCAATTTGTAATGATGTTTGATTAAATTCAGATTGGTCAAATATTTAATAAATGGAATAGTGCTTGTCGTTTAAAAACTAGAATGCAAACAAACACGTCCATCATTGTTGACCACGTGACTTTGGCAGTTGTGTTCCTTTGAGTAGGTCAATGTAGGGCGCATGCGCAGAAGAGGAATAAGCGGTCAACCTCATATTTATTATATCGTGTGTCAGTCGCTGAATACCGTATGCTGCACCATGTGTGAATCGGGTCGTCGGTTCATGCACAGCATTCGCAATGTCTTGCTGCGTCTCAAGCCATCTACTACGCCATGGTTCCTTCACTTTGGATACGGGGACGAAATCACGTGGAGAAAAATTCCAGACAATAGAGTGCGTGATCCAGTAGTTCACATCCCCAGCGATAGAGTACGCTGTATTCGGTGTTGTATTGTCATAGAGAATGATTGCATTGTATAGAAGATACGGTATTTCCTTCCTAATGGCATGACGCACCTGTCTCTGCAGGAAGTTGCCGCAGTAGACTGCTTCCATTGTTGTGAAACGAAGTGACATACGAGCAATTCCCCCCCTCCTCTACATACGTGACAATGACCATCAACCTGAGTATGTAGTAATCTCTGAGTGTGCATGTGACACCCACTCCGATGGCACTTCGCGTAGGTAAAAGTGATCCCGTTATATCCTATTGATACATTGTTTCTGAGGGCGGAATTCATAGTCAGCATATACGAGTAATAATTGAAACAATAATTACTCACACTATTGCGTAAGTATTATTTTTAATTCATAGTACCAGTATTGTTCATTTCGATAGCTTGAAGTATTATTTCGTGAAGGAATAGTTCAGATAAACTTAACGTATTATGATTTCATAGTCTCAAAATAAGTTTTACTTATTTCTCAAGTAAATATATAACATTGTTTATTCACATGTATCAGTAGTTCTTCATCAAGTCTGCTTTGTTTTTGAACTTAAGGACTGAATATTTATATTACTACTTGGTAATTCACGAAATATTTACATTCCAAATATTATTTCTTTNGGGGGGGGGGGGGTATAGCTAATTACACGGGACGCACGTGAAAACTAAAATTCTGCACTTTGATGTACAACAAAGGCTGTTTTCTTACGTTTTGTAAAATGGGTTTTGGTGACTAGGTCGATTTTGAACACTTTGTGGACGAAATACCTTACGATGCATAAGCTTGAGCATCAAGTATTTATGAATATGGTTCTTATTTGTAATACAGTAGCAGGTTCAGGTGTTATACATGAAAACGGTCTAAAGTTTTTAGATACGAACATAACACCTTCAGATTCAACAAAAAAATGATAATTTAGTTTTCAAATAAAACAAAAAACAATCGCAGATTAACCTCTTTACAAAACTGACATATTTAATCATTATTATCGTGAAATATTCATTACACTGAAGTGAACCGATTTTATACCTAAAGAAATTTTCGTTAAAAAAAAAAAACAAATAATAGCAACATTTTGGTAACATTTTAGCTTCAATGCGGACAAAATGCTAAATGATAAATCACAACGTCAATTTCAGTTCTCAAATTGGATTACTTTATTACTTATATTACAATGACCAAGAACTACGTGCCCAAACCAGCTCAGCTATTTTAGAATGTGCTTGCAATACGAATACTGAAACGGCGTTTATTTCGGCTGGACGGCAGAATGAGATACGAACAAGCACGCGTTTCAAGCTCGATAATGTCGTTCGCGGAAGAGTTATTATTGAAGGACAGAAATGATCAAAATTTTATGTTCACAGGATTCAGTACGTGTAAATTAACTGAGATGTATTTACAACTTATTTCATATTATCATTTATATATTCATCAAGTGTGCACGTCATGTAAGTTTTTTCCACGGCTAACAAACTTCCTGGAAAAAATATGTAACACGTAAAACAAACCATTTTTATTGCACGCCTAATTATTTTATTATCAAATGCGTAGTAAAACCATACAAAATTATTCATAATAACTTTAAAAAATATAAATGGCAATTAAACGTTAATGATTATTTCAATATGATGTTTTCCGTAAATAAAATTACAATTTCATGTGTGTTACTTTGGTACTGGCTAATGATATATTCACAAACTTATCTGGCTACTTCATGAAGCGAAGTTTGTCTCAAGTATTACTTCTATAATAATTACTTCGTCACGAAGCTATTTATGACTTCATTGTTGAAATAAGTAATACATACAGATGAAGCATTACTTCATGAAGTAAGACTTGTGAGCCAAACAAGCCTTCGACTACGAAATCCAGCTTAAATGCAGCTTTCAGCCCGTAACTATGTGACACAAAAACGTGTCCATCTTCCCTCGGATTCTACAAGGTGTTCAATTACTGCACGTGACACGTCTTCCCACACAGTCGCAGGTCGTCCTGTCCGTTCTCGGTCACTGGCTTCCCGTCCTCGCTGAAAAACTGCTACTCGCTTCGCGACAGGTCGTTATAAGGTGTAATAAGAAATTAGTAACAAGGTATAGAGATATTTTTAGTATTTGCTTTATGAACATTCACTTTTGTTATAAAATGTATTACTTTCGTAGTTGGAATCCATTATTTTATAAATATATTTTTAAAAAATGATTACCAATAATTTTTACTTAAAATTCGAATAATTATTATAATAATCTTGTCTGATATAGATTTATTTTTCAAAATAAGCTTTTTTTAAGCATTTTAAATTGAAATACGCTTAAATTCTGATTATGAATTATATATTTTTTAAACTTTAAAATAAGTGAATTCTAGCAAAACATTATTTATTATTACAACTTAAAAGCATTCTTCTTTCTTATCAACTGAAATCTTAGTTTTGTGACAACATTTGCAGTGCGAGTACTACATTACTGCGCATGTTGAAGTGTGCGGTGTATTGCTGCTCTGCAAGTCACTCTACTTATACCTCAAGAGCTCTGTGACATGGACACACAAGCAGGGACCTCGCGTGGAGTCGCGCACTGCTTGAGCAGCCAGGTAGATGTAGACGCCCGACCGCAAACCAGTTTGTTTCTCGAGATGGCATCTGGAAATTCGTCGGTAGAGTTCTTTTTATTTCCCATCCATGGGAGATGTCATCCTAGGAGTCCACTTACACGACGACCGACTGCGAACTCAAGACACCGGCGATACCCAAGTACACTCTGGCAGCATTTTAAAAAGCCATCATCGATAAACTTAGACGTCGTTTTGAAACATTCATTTTTACGCAACTACTACAACCAAATAGTTTCTATATTTATAAAAAAAAATGAGCTCTTCCTTGCAGCTTCGTCTGCACGCAATTTCAATTTTCCTCTTTGGCAGACTAGATGTGTGCAACGGGGGTTACGTCCACTTACCGCATGTTCAACTGATCGCACTAGTTCTGATCGGTAGTTATTCATGGCCAATGACCTCCAAGGGTTTCTCTGTTTCCTGAGTGAGCAATTAACATAAATGGGGAATACTGGAAAGTTCCTATAACATCCAGGCAGCCATTAGCAGTACATTGTGCGCTACTTGTGTGAAGAATTTGATGGAAATCGGTTGTTTGATCCCTGATGTATATATATATATATATATACATATATATATATATATATATATATACCTTGTGTCCGTTTGTTCGGACGTGTGTAACTTCCGAAAAAATTAACCGACTTTCATTCTGTTTTTTTTAATAAACCTTCCTTTTGTTCCCATGAGTGTTTGTACACCTTTCTTTTTTATCTCTATTATCTGAAAAGGTACTAAAATCTGCAAAAAGCTCATTTTTACCATGCTTTCGCGCCTTAGTCAACAATGCAACGTCAACAATGCAATGTCAACAATGTAAAGTCGCAACCTAGCAACAGATCTATATATCGATATTTATCTATACTTATACGTCAATTATCGATATATCGATACTAATATATATTTCGATACTTATCGACAAGCGAACATGTCACATACAAATCTGTGGATGTAACATTACACGAAAATGAAGCGGTTAATTATTCTCCAGAATTTCTAAATTCGCTTAATGTTCCAGGATTGCCTCCACATATATTAAAATTGAAAATAGGAGTGCCAGTCATTTTACTTCGTAACATCAATCCGCCAAAACTTTGCAACGGCACACGCCTTGCAATAAAAAAAATGATGGGCAATACTATAGAAGCTACCATCTTGAAAGGTGATTTCAAAGGAGAAGATGTGCTTCTTCCCAGAATTCCATTTATTCCATCAGAAATTCCCTTTCACTTTAAAAGAACACAGTTTCCAGTCAGATTGGGATTTGCAATGTCAATAAATAAAGCTCAAGGGCAGTCATTGCAAATGTGTGGAATAGATTTATAAACAGAATGTTTTTCGCACGGCCCATTGCATGTTCGTGTTTTAGAGTAGGAAAACCACATAACTTATTCATACGCGTGTAAGATGGTAAAACTGAAAACATTGTATACAAACAAGTAATTCAATAATTAAGATTTTAAAAATACATATACTTCTTTCAATTAATTTCACAGAAATGAATAGAACCAAAAAAGTTTATGCCAGAGCAACGCGTGGTAGGGTTAGCTAGTATGACATAAAAAACTTTATTTTCTTATTTGATGATATCATACAAAATTGCCAGAAAATGATGCTCTATATACGATACTTCTAATATATACTCTCTATATCCAAATTTTCGTTAAATTTGGTTGACTTATTTAATATATATAAAAACTTATCTAATTAATTTATGAAGCGGCCATTTTTAGCATCGTTGTATGTCCCATTTGAATTATGAAAGTTTACATGGCCATCTGTAGCATTTATGGTGTGCACAATTTGGTACATTTGATGGGAATCGGTTGATTGGTTCTCGAGACATGGCATAAAACCTACATAATTTTTATGTGGGGGATCTTCATAAATGGAGGACAAAAAGTTATATAGTAGCAATTTCAATGATTGTATAATGCCAATTTAGAAAATTACGTGAAAACAGATTACATAATTTCGTAGACGTCACACATAAAACTGAAATGATTTGAGAGTCACCATTCTGAATATAAGAATACCCTACTTTTAAAAAATGCATTTATTATTATAGCCTACCACAGTATAACATTTTTGCATAATTTTGCAAGAATGGGTCGATTGTTTTCCGTGATACGAGATAAATCATAATTTTTATTGGTAGGGTTATTTTACAAAATTGCTGAGAAATGAGGCATACACAAATGTGATGGTTGTAATAGGTGGTTGCCAACATACAAGATTAAGATTGAATTTGTTTCGTTAATAAAATATACTGAACTAGAATATTTATAAAGCCACCATTTTGAAAATAAGTGATGTCCTTATTGTTTCTGGGGTTCTCAAGCTATAGGACTGTATTTTTTTTTATCTTAACGCGATGTACAGCGCTCGATGCTCGCGCAATATGCATCTGTTGGCAAATGTTTAAAACTATTTTCCTTTACAATTTTATTTAAACCTGTTTGCATAGATGCTCGTGCAATATGTATCTGTTAGTAAATGCTTATAACTATTTTCTTTTGTAGGTACTTTTACATTTCTTTGCAATAGCATAAAGCAGTGTCATCTCTTTCTCTTTGTATCTCAAAATAATAAATGAAATTAAATGTACAATCATTGTTTATAAAATTATCCGTAGACAGCTGTTGTATCGTTATATTCGTAGTTACTTTAAAAAAAGCTTATATAAGTATATCATACAAAACACATGAGTTTCCAAATTTTATTTATAAAATAATTTGTAATCAGCTGCTGTGGCATCACATTCGTATTTAAAATAAGCGCCTGTACGTATATCATACTATAAACTTGCGTTTACAATTTCTTAAACCAATAAACTAAATTAATTTATTTGTCGTGAATAATCAAGTTTGAAAATATAGTACTTCAAATGTCTACTTAGAAAAAATCTGTAGTGCATATCTATGTCTATAAGATAGAATATGGAATTTGGATGACTGAAGCCCCAGGCTTTAGAAAGATTATTTATAATTTCTTATGTCATATTCGAATTATTCTGAAAGAAATCTCCGGTTGTATTCTGCAAGTAATATATCAAGTCTGGATATGATTTGCGAAAGAAAAATATTAACATAATCGATAAGCTAAAGAAATGATGAATTTTTTATATGAACATTCACGTGCTTAGCCCTATACATAAGAAAGTTTAGAAAAAATTTAAATACTTACAATTGTGATCAAAATAAAACGAATCATTCTTGTACACTTTGTAGGTGAATAATGATGTTTTTTCCCTTAGATGTTTTACTTTTATGTCGGTGTACATAAAGTCAATTTTCTTCTTTTACTAATTTTGGAAAACCATGCACCCTAAGTCAAAAATGCTTCTATAATGTTTTTAATTTTATTTACAACCCTTATGTCTTGGTACATATTGAAATTTTGTTCTTATTCTAACTAAAAAAAAAAAACACCCAGACTATACTTAATTATGCATGTATCGATAAATAATAAATACGTATATTTATTAAATTCATTATCTTGTATCAGTGTGTGTGTCTGTGTGTGTGCATGTAAGTTTGACCGAGATGCCGGCTGCCCAAATCCAAACAATTTTACATTGACAAAAACGTCCAGGCCTACTATATTTCTTTTAGGCATTTAAATGCAATGTTTAGTGCCCCCAAGCACATTTATTAGTACGTTTGTAAAAATTAATATTGATTATAAGGTATGCCACTTAAATAAAGTTTATTACAATCACGTTGAAATAGTTTGACAATAAACGAGTCCATACATAAGCTGCTTGCCAACATACTTTGAGATCCTTCAGTCATAGGTACTCCTATGTAATCTTGTATGACATTGGGGGATAGAAAACCTACAATAGCTGTTTCTAATATCACAGTTTAATCCGCCTTTAAAATACATACCTGTAGACATACAACGCATTGTATTAAGTCTCTAAGTTTTAAAACATAAAAGTTAAATATATAAAATTTCTATTTTTATATATATATAATTTCTATTTATAAATATATTGGTATTCAACACCGTATTCGAACAAGTTGACTATGTGGCGTTGATCTAGGTCATAGATGAAACCTATAATATGAATTTTGTGACTATAACTTCGAGGGTTTATGCTCATTAAAAAGGCTTACGGCATAATTAATTTTTCATCTCGGATAGACTTGCACTGGTCTGTAATGTTCCCATTTCCATGTGCTTAACTACGGCAGTCGTTGAATGATGTCCGACGGTGCATTTAAATTTGTAGCTATTTAATACTAAGCTGAAATGTTTATATAATCTTTGAAATATTTTTTCTTTGGGGCCATTCAAGTATTACATAAGCAGAATTTTAGTAATTTTTAACCACCCCCCCCCCTTTTTTGTCAGCAAAAATATGCAAAGCTCTTACCCTCCCCCACCCCTTTTCTATGCTTACGTAAACATTGGTATATATTATTTTTAATCTGTTCAGGTTTCTTTATTGTTATTCATGAGCAGCAGGAATTTAAATGCACATTTAATATTTATTCAAGCAAATTATTAAAATAATATTCAAATATTATATTATTAACAAATAATAAACGATATTAAACCATTTGGTAAATTCAAATTAATTGTCCTCAGTCCTTGGCACTTGAATCCATGAGTCTAAGTCTTCGATGACATTGGATGTTTGTTGCTCGATCAGGAATATCTGATTCACCGGACCCAACATATTTTGCTGAAACATGACAATCATTAATTTCCATTGAGCTCCATACCTCTGCTAATACATTTCCGGCATACTCAAAATTGGATCTTTCTAAATGTTTATCAATTGTAACGCCACGGTCGTCCAAATGAGACCCAAAATGGTCATGAGGCAATATCAAACCAGCCAGTTCCCGACTAAGAGGAGCCATTCTGCGTTCTACTCGGTTATACGCACTTCTGCCAGGAGCATTTGTAGTTATAAACAATGCATCCAGACCATGTCGCTTAAAGTGTTGTATAGCAAAGCCTATTACTTTTTGATAACGCAGATTTTTATCTGGCCCTCAATCAACCGTCATAATCACCACTGTTTTTGCAAATCCATGGTCAGTTTTAGCTAATGTTTGAAACTCTTCAAGGCCAAGAAGCGTCTCGAAATCTTGAGCATGAGTATTAGCAGTGGATGAACTATGCTTTCCGCTTCGAATAGCGATGTATGTTGGCCCAGAATATCTAACGGCTTGCGGTTGTCCTAGCATACTAGGAGTTATTTTAATACCAGCATAAACGGAGGGTATCAATTTATGCCGCTCGGCGATTACCCAAACGTGATCAGGCAATTTGACTCTATATTACATATGCATTAGAAGAGGCGTTTGTTTATTTGCCGCAGTTACACCAATAGGGACCCGAGCTTTATCATCTTGAGATATGAGAAATACTCGATCTGGTCCAAGTATTGATGCTATGTTCTCCAAATGATGGATCGATGTTTCGGCGAAACGTCTATCTGCGTGGTTTTTGTGGTGATCAGTCTGTGCCCGAGTGAACTTAACAGGGACTGCCGATACGTGTCTTCGTCCTTCTGTGGAGTTAGATTTTCTTGGAAGTAAACGAAGATATGTCCCACTTCGGCTGATGTCAAATCCTATTTTATATAATTCTTGTGTAAGGTCATCAAGAGTTTTTACATTGCGAATAGATTCTGTTCGCCTTCTATCATCTGCTGCACTCCCAAATAAAGCAATATCCGCTATTGTTTTAAATAGTAATGGTTGATCATTTTCTAGGCTAGGATGTCCAACTAAATCCCTCATAGATGGTTTTTTTTTTATTTCTGGATTTTCATAGCAAATATCTTCTAACTTTCTTTTCATACTATCTCTGTGTTTATTCTGGGCTACTGCGTTTTGAATCTTTCACTTTAAAGACTGTTTTGCAGCTTTTAATTCTTCGCGAAACTTATTGATCTGTTTATCAACTTCAACATGGCTTGGCATGGTATTTCTAGCAGAATACAAAGCATTCAGATTTTTTCCAGAAGATCAATCTTCTTTTTTATAGCTACTTGAGAAGGCGTTGCTCTCGACTGTTTTTCCTCATTTTCTAGGTTTTTGTGTTGCTGTTGTGATTCTACTATGAGTTTAGTGTCGTTCTCTTCCTGTTCAGTCGAACCTGAATCTGTCTGTACAATTTGTTTATTTTCTGCAGCTTTACAGGTGTTCATTGCCTAAAAAATATAACATCCTATTAATACTGTTAATGATTCCCTTAAAAAGCTATTGATATATTTATTTTAGACACTCTTTTCCCCCAACATATTTAGAACGGCATGATGTAGAATTGGCATTCAATATTTTTTTATCATCATCATCCTCAGCCTGTAATCGACCCACTACTGGGTATAGAATATTTTTATGGCTAAGATTATTTAAATTTATTTGTTAGTGTTACTCTCACAAACATTATGTTTTCATATTATCGCAAACATCCTTTTAACCTCAAAAACTCTAAAAACATATATCCTAAAAGTGCCGGAGGCGCAACAAGTTAATAGCAAACAAAAGGCTTAAATTTACCTTGGAAAAACAGCTTAAGAGACTCGATTTATTCCTAGTCGCTGCTTGTAATTCTTCTGCAATTCTCTTAGACACAATAATATCGAGTTCCTTGTCGGACTTTGCTTGTATCTTATAATTACGCCACACTTCATTAACTAATCTCTGTACATTTTTTAAATTTGAGTTCGTGAGAGATTTTTTAAAATTATATATTACGACGACATTTTAAACAATTTCAACAGTGGCAAAAATGGATCAATAGAAAAAGAAACATTAACTTAGAACACGTCAAATCCAATGATACCGAACCGAGCCAGAGATCGAAAAAATTTAGACTTGTGAATAGCGAGCGCGGTAATTCCCCTTCTTCGGTTCTTTCTAACTTAACCATAAAACCCCGCGTGAGAGCGAGTATTACTCCCCGGTATTACTCGGGATCCCCCAAAATAATTGATATTGCTATAAGCAATATTTTGGGGAATCCCGAGTAATACGAGCTCTTATAATTCGGGGAATCCCTGAACATACTTTACGCTTTCGAGCATAGACAAGTAGGGTTGACATATGTGTTCAAATCAGAATCTACTAAATTTTGCAGAAAAATCAAATAAATATTGCTGACGTAATCACCATCCAAAGGACCCCTCCCCCTTTTTTTTTTTGTGCTTAAGTAATACTTGAATGGCTCCTTTCCAAAAATATAAATATAAAATCCCCCCACCCCCTTTGAAGTAGATTCCTGACTACGCCACTGATCGACAAGTGTCTTATAGACAGGGTAGTGTTGGTACGCGCAGCTTTGCCGGAGTTCTAAACACTGACCTGCGCAAGGCAGGTTCCCTGTGGAGTCGCACTGCAAGTGAGTAATGGCCTGCAGCGGAGTTGTGACGTCATGAAGGGGGAATGATGCGGGCAAGTTGTAATTCCTGACGAGCCGGCAGTGACGAACGTCTGGAGGTGTGGTATGTTGACTTTGAACATCGCCACTCTCTAAAGACAGCGCGGCGGGAGAATCTACAAGAACACATCCCGTCAAATACGCACGTTCTGTTGCCGCGATTCTCGTTCAATGTAGGGGAACCTGGTTCGATTACCGGTGGGGTCACCCCCAGATTATCGCATGGCGGAATAGTACAGTACGATGCCACTGGTCGGCGGGTTTTCTTGGGAATCTCCCGTTTTCCCCACCCTTGCATTTCGGCGCGGCTCCATTCTCACCTCACTTCACACTCATCGGCTCTCAAGACCTCGCTGTGAAGAGACGCCCAAATCTCTCCACTTCACTACATTCCACAAGAACACAATAGCCCAACCTACCAGGACCTCCTTAAATTACCTAGGGCAGAAGTTGAGTTAATGGGATACTTACACACGCGCATTCGTAATAACCACGGCCATACGCACACTGAAAGAAAGGAACGCTTGCCACAAACAATATTTATTCCTGTTAACATAATTATTTGTTTAAAAAGTGTCATATTAATATTATATTCATGTTACCTATTATTATAATTTAAAAGATATTGTGCTATGGCAAATATTCTCTGTTGTTGCACACACAGAAAACAATCTGGTTGTGTGAAACAATTAATTTATTGCAAAAACAGAAATTCTTTTGTGGGAAAACTACTACATTTAACAGTGTGTACAAACAATCAAAATTCCCGTAAAGTTAGTGTTGTTTTGAGTTGTTATATGCAGTTAAGTAAATATATAAAAATAGAAAAAAAAACTCGACCGCAGAAGGACAAGTTGAAACCGAAGCTCTGATTTACAAGCGTAGTACTTTACTCATCGAACTACAATCACATGACTAACTGTTCATATATTAGTGAGTAGTAGTAGTAAACATATACGAATCCACGTGCGCACATTAATATATATTTATATGTATCCCCTTTGCTTTAAACTTGAAATAATGCTGTGAATGTTTATACCAACATTACGTTTATCAATCAAACATACATGAAAACACTACTGATATCCTAATTGTCACAAGAACTGTGTACGAACGCTCGAGATGTACTTTTGGACAGACTCCGAGGTGACTCGATTATAGTGCCGTCAACCAGATGAAAACTGGTAATGTAAATATTTGATTGTGTTGTGACAGCAGATTGAGGTATTAACAACGTCAGATTGTTCCAGCCAACAAAATATTTGCTAAATTTAAAACAAACTAGTGATCTGAATCTTTCATGATATAGGTACAATAAAATTAAGACAACCGTATGATCAGTTGATAAGATACTTGTGAAATGGTCGTGTGCTCTAAATACATGCTGATGATGTAGAAGCAACCAAATATGTGTTTGGCCTAACACATTATTTCTAAATACATTATTTGGTTCAATGGAACGTACGCGCATGTTTGGAGCATGAGCAGTTAGTTTGTACGAACAAGATATTGTTCAACGTAAACAAATACTCTCCAAGTTTTTTTTTTTTATACTAGCAAACAAACATATTTGCTCAGTGGAGACAGTTTGTAAAGTTACAAGACACAGTTGTGACACAGTCCACCATTAGCTCGCCTAACTCAGTCTGGTATGACCAAAAAAAGAAGTGATCAGACGAGCTGGAAATATGGTTCAACTGGATTTAATTATACTTTGCACTTCAGTTACAGCAGCGGCACAGGAAAATATACAGTTCAATTACATCAGCGGCATGAATCAAATAAATCACAGCAAACAAGCAGGAACGAGGTTAGAATCACAGTATCTATTATTCTGCAGTTGAAGAAACTCGAATAGCGATGATATTTACGAAGGCGGGAGAGAAAGTAAACACACTTGCGTCACCATGCATGAATGGCCCCTCACACTGGCGGAAAAAATTTAGTATGTTTAGGTTATTCCGAAAGATGAAAAAGAAATATCGCGGGCGCTGCCGGTGTGAGTTGCAATCGCGTCTCGCGTGTTCTCCTCAAACGTCCATCTTGGGTTCTCGCTGACCAGAACTCGTCTCTAAACTGAAACTACTACTCTTAGTAGCTACTGCGAGTAGTCACACTACATTGCATGGAAACTGACTAGAGCCGAGACAAGCACGAAGGCCGTGCCTACTATAAGTATCTTCTCCAAGCTTTGTTGCACCACTAAAAACTGCCCAAACGGGACGTCGCGTCATGCTGTCATATCTAAAAGTAGCACACACGCCGTTCGCAACACGGGCGTGTATCTCATTACGTCACCACAGCGCGACCCTTATCATCCTGCCAATATTGTACAGTATTGCAACAGCCAGTTACGTGTCCTTAGCTTCCTAGGGAAAGAAAATGGCGTTGCTACTGCCGAATGACTTGAAATAAAATTGCAAACTTTCGAAATAAAAATATATAAAATAAATACAAATTGCTATCATCACCGAGTCCTAAGCATTCACTATATTCCTTTATCCTTAAAAGTATAGGGGAAATAAAATATCTCGCACACATATCAAATGCCATTACTTGAGACATTACAAGTAACAGTAAAACTACTTACAGACTGCGTTTTTAAACCATTGCATACCTGCTGGTGGGGCAAGTGATAGCTATAATAGCAGTGTTTGATGTTACATTATCCCTCTACTCTGCTGGTGCGATATGTAATGGTATATCTTATAACGCGTTTTCACGCACAGTTAAGCAAATTCTTTGCAGTGAAAAGCGGTTGCCAAACTTTTGCCGAGTCAGTGCGATGTTTATCCATTGATCTGGGGCGACAAGAGATGGTGAAACACTTCAAGTGCTTTTAGCGTCTTACCACCAGCGGAAATTTCTCGTTGCTTTCAATGAATTATGAGAAGCCACAGTGGTGAAGTGGTTAGACTACTCGCCTCCCATCAAAGAGAATCGGGTTCGACTCCCAGCGGGGTCGCACCCGGATTTTCCCATGTGGGAATCGTGCCGGACGATGCCGCTTGGTCGGTGGGTTTTCTCGGGGATCTCCCGTTGATCACCTTCTGTGACGCGAAATTCGTGTGCAACACATATGACCAGCTGGATCCGACCAACTGGGCCACACTTTGACTGTAACAATTCAGTTAAATCAAACACTGAAAATAATCCCACAAAATGCACTGACTTGCTACATCCGTTAACACTTGTTAATTGATATAACACATTGTACAATAGGTAGCGTGTTCATTAATTATGATGCTAATTTTAAATGTACGTGGTGCCGTAAGTGCTGATTCTAACATTGTTTAAACTACATGTGATTTAATAAAACACATTTTCTGACGTAATCACTGACTTTTCTCTGCGTGACAAAGAGATATTGCACAGACCAGCGCATTTCGTATAGAATGGGTCACAGGACANTACGTGGTGCCGTAAGTGCTGATTCTAACATTGTTTAAACTACATGTGATTTAATAAAACACATTTTCTGACGTAATTACAGACTTTTCTCTGCGTGACAAAGAGATATTGCACAGACCAGCGCATTTCGTATAGAATGGGTCACAGGACTGATGTTGCATGAACGTTTCTGTCAAGCATGCATGAATGTGGGGTACAGGTACACTAGCGCTAGATATAAAATTACTGTAACATTAGTATCTTGCCCGTAGAAGGATGTAGCAGCTTTTGCTACCCGTGCTGAAAAAAAAAGCTGTATGAAAATGTTATAAAACACTTTGGTGTTCTTTTTTTGAATTGTTTCTTAACTGTTCATACTGACAGAATAATGTTCTTATAAGGTTGCCCATACTGTTATATATGAGTTTGTGTCTGTCTGAATAGTATCCAGAATAATTTTAGACTGTTCTTAAACTGTAAGTTCCGTTCCACACTGTTCAAGCTTTCAGAATATACTTTTCAGTCACCATCAGATTGACGAAACAAACATTTATGTTAAAAATGTAACAACATACTGACCATAGTAATTTTATACAGTTCTGAAAGTATTATTACACAATAAAATCTCATTCTCTCCTGGACATCTCTACAGACGTACTGTTACGTTTTACTTTAATATGTCTACAAAAGAACTGTTACATTATACTTTTATATGTCTACAAACGTACTGATATATTGTACTTTAATATGTCTACAAACGTACTGTTACATTATGCTTTTATACTGTCAATAAATTCCATTATTTGGTACATCTGATGCTCACTGAGGTGGTATACATTATTACAGTACTCAGTAATTAAAAAACAGGTTTGGTGTGTAAGAAACACTACTTGTAGTTTAGTTGTATTTAACGTGATGCATGTGATGATGATGAATTTTCGTTACCTTCAATCTACAACAATGTTTTCTACCGGAACCTTCCAAATCCTTAGCTTATTTAACTTTGAAAAGTTATAGCTTATAAAATCTCTAATCTCCACTTTTGTATGTTGTGAATCAAGATTTGGATAAAATATAATTGTTGAACTGAATAAAATTAGCCCAGAATCTGAATTTTGTTTAAAATTGTTGGTGTGAGACCCGCACTTCTCTCTATGCCCTACATGATAGTATGCTCTTAATTAAAAATGTTGTAGGCCAATACAACAAGATATTTATTTTGGATCTGTTTAATATTTTTTAAAACTACTTGGATGCTGTAGATTCAACTTTTACAAATTGTTGGGAAATATCCTTCTTCCACACATTTGCTATAATTTGGTGTTTTTTTTGTTGTGTTTGGTAGGTAAAAGGGAATTTCCATTAAAAGTGGTGGACATAATTTGCAGTCGACAATGCCTATGGAAACTATTTTCCATAACCATCGTCAGTCTACCACCAGCCATGCACTGCCTAAAATATTGAACGTAAGTAATGACACAAATTTCACCTTTACTTTAACAAAACTTTTTGTTAATGTGTTTTAGTTCTTATAATGGACATGGTTTGCAAATTCTGCTAGCAATTTCGAGGCATTCATGGAAAATAACATGCAAACTATGCATTATATAAGAAAACTGTTAATGCAATGTTGAAATAGTATTTGCTTGAATTTTTTTTTTTCGTTGTGGGGACCAAAGAAAATATTTTGGTGAAAATCCACATTTCTTAGTTTTAACAATTAGATATAAGGTTTAAATATTTAACCACGCCGTTTTTTATTTGTTGAATGACTGACTATAGGTCCTTGCCCCCTGGCGTCACAGTGTCATGTGACTGCAATGTGTGGGGCACAAAGCATATTCACTGAACGCTGCCATACACTGGTAACATCTTACCTGATTTACATTGAGTAATAGTATAACTTAGAGCTTTTAAACATTGTAATATTTCATTGTATTATAATTTTGTCCATGTCTACATAATCAGAACTGTTTACACTGCAAAACAAACATTTTCCTGGCCAACCACGACGTCTGAAAAATGCATGTTGTCTTATATGCCGGTGTGTTTATAGACCTCAGTATTTGCATTATAGAACAGTGCCAAGTTGTGGTGGAGTTTGCCAGAAATAAATAAATGCAGTTCCTATTGTTTCGTATTACATTCTCAATTATAAATTAAACTTTAACACAAATTATTTTTTATTGGTTATGCAAAAAGTACCCGTACATATGTAATGTACATGTACACAACATGCACATATTTACTTTAATGTATGTAAAAAAAAACATTCTGACCAACATCACAAAGAGGATACGAGGTCTAGGACACAAGGAAGGAGAATTCAAAATTAGAAAAAGACAGCGATGGTGGATCAGTGCATGACCTGGGGCCAGACTACTCGCCTTCCGCCAAGGCGAACAGGGCTCGATTCCCGGTGGAGTCACTCCTGGATTTTTGCAGGTGGGAATTGTGCTGGTCGGCGGGTTTTCTCGAGGATTTTCAGTTTCCCCGGCCCTGGCGTTCTGGTGCTGCTCCATTATTGCCCATCTTCATCCTCATCGACTCTCAAGACCACAATGTTAAGAGCTGTCCAAATCTCTCCATTTCCAGTGAATGAACTCTTGTCTGAGGAAGACTAAATATATTTGTTGTACATTTTCTGTTCAGTGTTTTAGGTTTTAGAATAAGTAAGTACTCTTTTTGTGTACCATCAGTAATTTTTTATATGCGTTTCTGAAAATTTAAAAATTTCCCTTAATAATCAAAGTGGTCAAATAAGAACAGAAAAAAAAATATTCGTTTATTTTTTTCCGTAAGTTTCTTGTGTTATTTTGAGTACTACTAATTTCTGAAAACCATTTTGTTACAATGGAGAACTTTGCCAGTTGTGGTGTGAATCTACATAACTCAAGGTCAGTGCTGGGAGTACCCAGTGCCTTGAGGCTTTGCTGTAAACCGCAACGCACGACATGTTGAAAAGAAGTGTCAGCAACTCTGACTGGCTGCGTTTCACCGTTGGCAAGTGTGAGATCTCAGGCTTCCTGCAGGTGCTTTGGAAGCTGCTTACCAACTGAATAGCCCCAGGTACTGTCGGTGCAACAGCCAATTGTGATCATGAATTACTGGCACGTCGCAGGACGTCGATTGTCAAGTGCGGACATGCAGGAGAGCCATTCACGCTAGCAATAAATGTATTTGACTTGTGCAACAATCTATTTGCATCCTATGGTGTATAGCATTTCCTCGGAGATGTGTGCAGGTAGGTCACCATGCATCACACACTATATGAGTCATCATGGAGTCAAATATGTGCCATTTATATATGAAGCTGTGTATATAAAACACAGTTTTAGTGTAGCTGCCCTGACATCAAAATGTAGGCCAATGCAATTGTTAAAAACTGAAAACTTTTTTGTGGCATGTAACATGGTAAAAACCAAAATCATTCCTTACTTTCTGCATAGTTTAACACTAATAGGTGATTCACACAGCAGTGATCAGTAAAACATACCCCAAAATCTTTTGTAGTCAGCACATTGTAATTCCATCCCAATAATTGTAGTAAAAATGGTGTTATCTTAAGAGAAAGACAGGTATTTTTTGTCTTTGTAAGGGCATTGTGCTATTGAAGTGATAATTGTATTATATAAAGAGAAAGACAAGTATTTTCTGGCTTTGTAAAGACATTGTGCTATTGAAGTAATAATGGTGTTATTTAAAGAGAAAGACAGGTATTTGTTGTCTTTGTAAGGACATTGTGCTATTGTTATGTGACATACTTACCAGCTTTATATTTTGAGAAAATTCAAATTGAAAATGTCAGCAAAGCAGCTTGTCAGTTTAAAGTACTTTTTTTCTACAAACTGTTATTATGGCATTTTGGCGTATGTTTTTTCTAGCCTCTTTTGGATTGTTGTATTGAAAGAAAAAAACATTAATTCAGTATAATCTGGCATTGTTTTCAAATCTTTTGTTTTCAAATTGCAGTAACCTATATGTTTATGTTATATTTTATTGTTAATTGCATAATTGTATTTACTACTTTATGATATTGTATTATCTGGCATTTTATGTTAGGCAAAGTGTTAGCACTGAATTACACCTGCAATTTAAAACTGTATTTCAAGTTTACCAGTTATATAAATGACATGTCACAGAAATATTACTTAAGATCAGTTTTTATTTTGGCGTATTTCTACGGTACATTAATTGGAACATTTGCCACTTGGATTCCAGGTACACTCTTTGGACACAAATCAAATGTCAAGTATAGTTTCTATGAAAACTTGTCCTATGTAAAGGATATTATCATATTCATTTTGTAACAGAGTACTAAGTTAATTTAAATTTGACGTTCCGAGAAAAAAGGAAGATACTAGGTCATTTAATGGGTTATAGGTTATCTCTAAAAGGTTGCTCTTATTTACGTTAAATCGGAATATTACATCGCAACTCCTTGCGTAATGCAAATTTATTCTTGTTCTATTGACAAACAAAAAAACATATCACAGTTATAAAAATAAAAATAAAACACGATATTCCGTTAATAATAACTCGTTTGACACTTGCTAACAACCTATGCACGTATTCATTCGGGATGAATACGATTGTTTACGTCAATTCGGAATACTATGACACAGAAATCATTGCATTATGCAAATTTAATCTTATTTTAATTGTCACACATAAATTATTACAGTTTAAGGAATGTAAAACGTGAAATTGCGTTAATTGCAACTCGTACGACACTTGCTGTGCATGTGTTCTTGTGGGAGAAACCGGATTGCTTAGGGCCACGTTACGACTAGCGCCGTCAGTTCGCACGCCGCCGCTGCTTCACTAAACGCACGCAATACGACAGCAAGTTGCAAAACCTGTCTCTATGACCGTGGTTCATGAGAAACGTTCGCGGAGAGTGCTCAGCATCTTTACCACTTAGCGAGTTCATTGCATGTTTTCTGCAATTGCTGGACATAAATTTTCTTTCAATCTTAGAATTCTAAACGGACATTTTTCAGGCTGTAATTATAGGCTATTTTCTGGTGGCATCCCTACAAACGTCTTTACTTTCAGAATTAAAACTCGACGTAAACATGCTGTTACGTAGCTCAGAAAAAAATGTGTAGAATTCCTTCAAAGTGAATAGCGAGTAAGAAGTTACTGTGTGTAGTTTTGCGTGTAAAAAAGTAGAAATAATAGAAATTTGGAGCAAACTTCAGAACGAATTATAAAGTACCGGTAGGAGAGAAAACTACTATTTCAGTCGCAGGATATTAATAGACTAATTTAACGTATTTTGCTTACCGAAGTCATGTTCAGTAATATTTTAAGACCTATCAAACTATGCTTTGACTTTTGTATTGCGGTATTTTTAAACTTTCGCCAAAGATACGAAAGAATTCATAATTAAAGAATTCAGATTTTTACTTCATTTTTGCAATGATAATTTAACCAAATTATTTTGTCCACACGTAAAACAATTGAATAAGCTGATAATTTAAATCTATATGTATTTTACTTCAGAAAATAGTGAAATCTCGATCATTAATGCCACCATAATCGTAAATCACTAATTATCCAGGTCTTATTATTACTAAATATTTACACACCACGTGTACTATGTTAAAATTTCTGACGGGTATACCATTTGCGATAAATGACAGCTGAACTATTTTTAATACTCAACACACATAAGTGAAATTACTGAATAATTTTACATTTGAATTATTTTGTCTAGATATGTGTAAAGAAGTTTAGAACCGAAATTATTTCATAAATCCCGGTGTACAAAAATCTTTCCAACATAAAAATTAAAGAATAATAGATAAGAGGGAAAACCCTCGGTGAACTTGGTCAGGCCATAGTTATTGACACGAAACCTCACAAAACTACAAACATCGGAAATATAGACAAAAGGCTAGGTTCCGTGCCGCTTTAAATCAAAATACATAAGAGATAACACCGAAAAAAATCGTGAACGAGCAATGTAAACATTACTGTGGACATCAAATCTATTAGTAGGGGTTTTCAATATTATTTAATTTGTAATTTTTTGCATTTTATTTGTAGAAATAGATTTTTGCATTTAATATATTGACCTTCTGTGGTGTCCGTCCATGATTGAACAATCAGANAGAGATAACACCGAAAAAAATCGTGAACGAGCAATGTAAACATTACTGTGGACATCAAATCTATTAGTAGGGGTTTTAAATATTATTTAATTTGTAATTTTTTGCATTTTATTTGTAGAAATAGATTTTTGCATTTAATATATTGACCTTCTGTGGTGTCCGTCCATGATTGAACAATCAGAAGTATTTAAAAAAAATGTTGTTACGTGAGAAAATTAAAAGTTATTATCACGTCCACTATGTTCGTGTCCTTAAACGCAAACCACTTCTGGAGAGATGTGCTGTTCTATTTTGGCTAGATGTGACAATTTGGCCTGACTCTGGTTTGCTGAAACGTGTAATAATATATCTTATTAAACCAATGAGTATAAAGAGTAGTTAAATAACTGCAGAGCAAATATATAGCGTATGCCTGATGTATTTGCATTTCGCGTTCGAGTCGTTACAAATGTATTTCTTTAATAATATGCACCAAAGGTTCATGAAAGAATAAAGCTGGGATTTCAAATGATTTTGCCACTTTGTACTTGCGTGTCATTAACTGTGCCTCAACGTGGTCTGTAATACATGTAGTGATACAATGGAACAGGACTGAAAAAAAAGTACAGTGAAGAGGTGGGCGGTTCATAACATCGAGGTCAGAGAGCCGACGCGCATGAGGCGATGTATGGCGCGGCGCCGGAATGCAAGGGTGAAGGAAATGAGAGATCCCCAAGAAAACCCGTCCAGCATGAATGCCACGTGCGAATATCCGGAAGCGACCCCACCGGGAATCGAGCCCGGTTCCCTAGGTGGGAGGCCAGTAGTCTAACCACTACACCACCACGAACCCTTATTCATTTAAGTCAATTTTTGTATTCAAATGGTTTCGGTGACGCCATTCATTGAAACGCAGACGTATGCACGTGCATGTGAACCACAGGTGCGAAATTATATGTGACCCGGAAGGCGCGCAGAATACAAGTTGGTAATTCAAGTTCGATCCAGTTCCTGTAGGTGGTTTAAATAGTGATTCAAACTCTCTGGTATCAAGCAATAAATGACGTGAACGATCGTCGAGTAGGTTAATAACTTCCTCGTACTAAGTGCAGAGTTACAAGCCGTCGTAGACTTTATTACGTTGACTCCGTACGACAACACGTATGCGGTAAGATGTATCGCCTTCAGCCGACTGAGCGATCGCAGAGGCAACGGAGACGAAACTAGAGGCGACGACAGACCGCAGGAGGTCGCGACTTGCTGACGACTTGCCAGCAGGTTTCTGCACGCGAGGAGCGCACAGCGGCGTCTTGCGGGACGTGAACGGCCACTAGGCGAGTCGCTGGCGGGACGTAAGTCCCTGGTAGACGGTAGTACGCGAGCTGGCAGGATACATCCGCCCTCGGCGGGTGCTTCGCCGTGCCTGAGCTCTCGCGGCGGCCGGCAAAGGTCCTGGCGGCGAAGACATCGCTGCGCCTCCCAGGGAACAGCTAACGACGATGGACGGTCATAAATGTGACGAGAGTCCTTCACTGTGACTCGCCTCCAAGAGACTGTACAACAAGCACTTCTCCTGTCTCCCGCTGCGGCTATCGAAACTGACGGGACGTCAACTTTACCTCAGAAGAATAACTTTCCGTTACTGTGAAGTGGAGTTGAACTTTACCCGTACTGGGCCTTCGCTACTTGTACACGAATAATGAAAAATTTAACTTCATCTTAGCAAGCGTATTATTTTCATATTTTGTTTATCTACGTCTTCTCAAAGAAGAAATGTATGTTTTTAAGTGTATTTATGCAGCTGTTGCGTGAAAAAATGGCATATAAATAACATATGAAATTACAGAAGCACACTAACTTTCGTTACTTATTATATTTTAACGTATCGTACTTCAAATTCAACTGTATGTTTCAAGGAATGTGAAAGCTTGCATCAAGAACAGAGAATAATTATGGATAATTTTTTTCGTGGCCATCCAAAGGCAACTCACGCATTCTTATCACCACGGTACGTATACCCTTCATAGGTAATTGAGGGATATAAATTGTTCCTTTAGCTGATCATTGTGTTTTATATATTGTGAATATTCTACACTGACTTTCGGGCCACGTAACGTCCCCTCCTCTTTTATTCATTATTATTCTATATGAAAAGTCATCCTGCCATTCACCCTTGCTCTCCAAACACCTGGGTGTCATTCTCTGCATTATAATGTATATATATATCTACTTTAATTTTCTACGCAGTTGAATGGTGGCTTTACATTATAATACTTTTATGAATTCCACCATTTGGCAGAAGAGAGAAGGGGGCCTGTGGACCCCTTTTCGACCCCCCTTATCCGCAGAACCCTTTTCTCAATCTCGATTCTCGTCATTTAATGATAATGTTCCATTTTCCAATGCCAAAATCGTATATTTCCGATCTCATTTGTTTTGGTTCCTTGCCGAAATCATTGTTCCTATTTTTTGCATGTCGCTGCGGGGTGTTTCCTTCGCGTGGGAAGGCGCCGAGAGCTGGAGGTCAAGTTTTAACTTTAAACGAAGCAAGCGGCCTATCACAAAGGACGCCGCCGCACACACAGATAACTTTATCGCAGCTCGCGCCTCGTTGACCCTGAGAAGCTCATATTTCCCCATTTATTACGCAGGAATCTCGTCGTCATCACCATTGACATTCCCAGAACAACTTGGATTGCCGAGAATGTTCTAGATGGCGCCTACCTCAAGAGTAAATACCTCTTGCGGGCCTCTTAGGGGAAAGTGATTAAGAGCCGTGAGTTTGGCGTCTCGTGCGACATTTGGGCGATTCCGGAGCGACGAGGGACGACTGCAGCGATCTGCGAGAGTGCGTCGGCGAGTTTTTGTGCAGTGAAGGGTTGGACTGATCTACGGGACTGTGTACTGGATGCGTGATTGAAAAGACATTCGAGACGATGGAAATATATTTTTTTAATTTAAACTTGTGGAAGTAATTGGAGCAGTTTAAGGGATGTTAGCAAGAGTAAAGAATGCGATAAAAACTTTAATTTAAATGGAGACAGCCATAAGTATTGCGCTCAATAGGAATAATAAAAGTAAATAGTACGCTCAGACTGGCAAATAACTGATGTTTTACTATTTGTAGCATTGAGAATAAATAAAATTATTGAATTTAGTTATATTATTTATATCAAGGCATCCAAACCTCACTATCTCGGATATGCCCCTCAGGTGTCCACCATGTAACACTATGTTAGCTATGGAAAGCATAGGTAACGGAAACGTAAATATCTCTTAAAAACCAACCGAAGAATCGCAACTTTTGGCAAGTTCCATCCATACGAAATCCGGCTGTGAGCACGTCACGAACCGAACTTACGCTCTAAACTTGAAAAAGTAAGAATTGAGCCAAATTAGGGAAAATAGTGAAAATTTAGCAACTGATAATCTCTGCCAGATAACTAATAAATATAGTGGCTGAATTTCACTGATTTATTTGTGATTCCCACTGAATGTCAAGAATTCCACTGCTATAAATAACTTGTCCCCAGTCAGTTTGCTTGATTCGCCAGTCGGCAGTAGCTTATCAACTGACCTTCTGTGAATGTTATTTCACTGATTGATGTAATTGATTCGTACTTGGAGTGTAAATTGCCTTGCTGGGAGGTGTGCGCGCTGACCACGCGGCTACGGCTTCACCTTGATAAGGCACTGGACCTGTCAAATTATAAATGGAACACGAGTACGCTGTACTAATGAACAAACGAATCAGTTGACTTTTTAAGGTACTTGGATGCAGATGAATTTGAGGTACCCGCGTATTTTATACACTCTCTAAGTGAGACAGCAATGGTAGTAGGCAAACTGATGTAGGGTGACTACTTAAATGACTGAATGGTGTTTTACACTAATTTTCAGTGAATTTCGCCGTATTCACTAGTTCTCACTTCATTTTTAGCTTGTTGGTGGCAGTTTGTTCACTTAATTTTTATCAGTAGCATTTTATGGCCTAAAAACAGGTTCTAATAAATGTGTGCCCGCAAAAATACCAAAGAAAATTTACAGATGCTTTCCTAGAATTTGTATTGAAGATTAGCTACATATTTATTATACTGGTTCTAGTATGGAAAATAACTTAAGTATAGTGTTTACAGTAATTAATAACCGAATGTTTGTTTTATTATAAATTTTCATTTTGATATTTATATTTTTAACCTAATTTTATTCTTAACCCCAGAATGTTTTTTTTTATTTGCATACATGTAATTTTAATGGTAATTAAGAACCACCCATCCATTTTTAATTGGTTGTATGACTTACAGTTATTTCTAACATAAATTTAATTTATTGATTTTTATGACATTTTGTGGTTGTGATACTATTTTAATAATTTTTTATGGTGTTAAAAACTTTTTTAATTTTTTTTAATGGAATCAATTTCCTTATATTAGTGTGTCTCTTTAGAGTTTAGACAATCACCTCTACCAAATGCTGCACCACACATTTCACATGTTAGTATTCTGGAGTTCAGTTTCTTTGTACATTCACTCTGTTCATGCCGATGTGCATTGCAACCTTTACTGAAGGCCTTGCCACAGTAACTGCATTCAACACTGCCTTCGATTTCGTACGTGTTATACAGAGGCACATTCGAGGTCTTCAAGGCTCTCTCACTATATTAATTTTCATGTGGTTCTGGTTTAGTATATTTACATTCCAACCATATATTATTTTTTCCAGTGCTTTCTTTTTCCATATCATATGTAAGGTGATCTATAATATTATGCTTCATATGCATAAGATATGTGCAAATATCTTTCGCAATGCCTGACGAATTAGATGCAATACACGGCTTCATAAGACTGCGGAAAGCAGATGCTGTCAGTATGAATACATTCCCATGTGGTAAGCTTGCAACACATACAAGTGTAGGGGCTTATTATGTACAATTTTTTACATGGCTGTCACTCGCCTCATGACACAGTTTTAATTTATGGAGATGTATTAAACGTCACACATTGTGTGGAACGTTCGCTGCTGCTTGATAACCTGTGAACTCACGACAACACTTATAACAGCAACGAGTTAAAAGAGCCCATCTCGTCTTCTTCAAACATTTTCCAGGTTTCTCATGTTGACAGATACTGCAACATTTACTAAAGGTCTTGCCGCAGTAGCAATATGAATATCTAGATGTCTGTGGTTAATTGTTTGCAATGTTCATTTCCAGGTTTGATGTTCACGAAGGTGACAGTGTACCAGTATCCAATGAAGCAGGTGCCTGACCTTCACATGTTTATAATGCAGACAGTACAATACATAACTGATTCCCACAGTTCTATGAACCACGACCCATTAAAAAAATGCCAAATTTTAGGACCCACTTTAATGCCTTATACAAGAAACATACCGTTTCACTGTTCCACCATATTCACATTATATTTCTTACGTAGCGTAAGGAAGTGAAGGGTAGTAGGATAAATAAAATAGTTCAAAAAGTTTAAGTATTAAAGAACAATTTTAATGAAAAAGATGCCTAATCAAACAGCATTACTCAATGTGTTATATTACCAATTTAGTTTAAAAATCATTTTGGCCGCGAGTGGCAGTCGTGGGGGTGGCGACAATGCTGGAATTGTCCACTTCCGTCGGAATGCACACTGGACATGAATGGGTGCAGGTGATCGGACAGAATGCTTACGTATGTCGTATCTAGACGTATCAGGGGTCCCATTTCACGCACACTGCACACGCCCCATACCATGACAGAGTCTCCACCAGCTTGATCATTCCCGTGTTGACATGTGGTGTCCATGGATTCATGAGGATGTCTCCATACCCGTACACGTCCATCCGCCCGATACAATTGGAAATGAGACTCATCAGACCAGGCAACGTGTTTCTAGTCATCAACAGTCCAATGGCGGTGTTGGCGGGCACCGGCGAGGCGTAAAACTTTGTGTTGTGCAGTCAACAACGGTACACGAGTGGGCCTTCGGCTCCGAAAGCCCATATCAATGATGGTCCGTTGAATAGTTCGCACGCTAGTACTTGTTGATGACCAAGCATTAAGATCTGCGCCAATTTGAGAAAGGGTTGCACGTTTGTCAGGTTTTATGATTCTCATCAGTCGCCGTTTGCCCCGTTCGTTCACGATCTTTGTCCGGCCGCAGAGGTGTCGAAGATTTGATGTTTTACCGGATTCCCATTATTCACGGTACACTCGTGAAATGATCGTACGTGAAAATCCAAATTTGATCGCTACCTCGGAGATGCTATGTCCCATCTCTCGTGCGCAGACTATAACACCACGTTCAAACTCACTTAAATCTTGATAACCTGCCATTGTAGCAGCAGTAACCGATCGAGCAAATTTGCCAGATGCTTGTTGTCTTATATAGGTGTTGCCGACCGCATCGCATTATTCTGATTGATTCCATACCTCTGTTATTTGCATACGAACGCCTATTCAAGTTTTTTGGCTCTACGTCTATATATTACAGTTGCATTGCATGTGTGTAGGTTCTTAATTATAACATTTATAACTGATGCATATGTTTATGTAATTAATTAAATATTTCGGGGCACGCCAAATTTTAGTCTGCGACCCACCAGTGGGTCGCGACCCATACTTTGGGAAATATTGTAATACATCTATTAGCTGGCACGGAAGAGAGTTCATCACATGTCGCGAGATGTCTTTTTAAGTTATCAAATCGTCCAAATTGAAACTTGCACTTGTCACAAGTTAAGATAGATTGCTTTTTGTTAATAGAACAACCAGTCTCATGTCCATGGGATTGGCAGCTTTTAGAAAATGACTTCTTGTAATAACAGGACAAATGGCATCCTGGAGTATTTTCCATCTTTGCTCTAGATGATATTCACTCTTATAAATTCGAATAACTACAATGACGATTCACTCAATTTCACTTGCTTATATATATATATGAAAATATCTTAATATTTCGTCAGTGGTATTTATGTTTTTTTTGTACATTCTGTTAACATAAATTCAGCCAGCTATTGTAACTAGTTTACTACACCACCATGCAGCTGGGAGTTTTCTTTTTCAGTCCCTTGAAAAGTTTATACTAGGGCTTTCACTATAGCTTCAAATCATAACGAATACTTTAACAATAAACCCGACCTCTCTCCACCACACACCGTGTTTTACATCTCTCATACCGTCGTGCGTTGCTACTTTTACTAAAGATCTTACCACAATAGCAACATTGTTTCCTCCACATTGGTAAAATATTGTGTACATTGTTCGCATGAAGGTCGGAAGTTGGTGATGTAGGTGTACGAATACTCGATACAGCAGGCACCTGATACACAAGTTTGTGACGATGTAAATACACTTTGTTGCCTAACATGTAGAGGTACAAGGTCTTTGCACTTTTTCATATGTATGTTTAAACTGTCTGTACGGTGAACAAACCTTGACTTTTATTACGTTGATAGCCTGTGTGACACCGATTCAGCTTGCAGTTATGCTTTATATGTCTATTCGCATTGCAGGCATATGCAAATGTCATGTTATAGTAGTTACATGGATGTTGTGGAGATGTGACTGATCCAGCCATTGTTTTCACGGTTGGGTACGAAGTCTGTAATTATGTTTACGGTTAGAATTTTTCTTTCGCGGGTAATCTACCCATCAAAAGCATGCCATAATCTCAGAAAATACTGATTGACATGTGCAGCAAGGAGAGATTTGCATTTCGCAATATGTCATTTTATAAACTACCACTCCCTCGAAAATAGGATTTACACTTTTCACACGATAAAATAACACGTTACATAGTTTGTGGACAAACAGTCTCGTGTCGACGAGCATTGCAGCTTTAAGAAAAGGTCCTCTTGCAACACCAATAAATTTCCCGAATATTTTCTATTGACGAAAAAGAGCACGTTCTCCGAAGCCAATGTTCACTCTTCCAAGTCTGAATAGTAACTGAGTCGGCCAGTAGATACTAAAACCCATCATATATGTATATATATTGCCAGTTTAACTATACCTTGAAATTCATGTCTATCGACCTCACATTCCATACAAGGATTTGGAAACTGTCTCCTACTGCCAGGAGGAGATCGACAAGTGCGAGTGCGCACCCTGCCGATATTTTAAGGATGAAGAAATAACATGCGAACACACCGAGAAAACCCATTTTCCCCTGCTCGCAATAGCAGGAACCGTGATGTCTTGCGACCTTGACCTTTGGCCATTAATTCGAATGGCATCGAGACTAGGGATACAGGGGAAAAAACCTATATTTTTGTTTATAAAACAATCATGGGAACATTCTGTGGAAATCCATTTGACTCAATCACAACAGCAGAAACCATCCGAGTTGGTAGACACATTCCTGTATCAGGAGTACAGGTCGGCAGTGGGTGATTGACGAGTTCGAGTAGGCCGATGTGTATGTGTGTGCTATTTCAAATCCTACTCTTTTGAAGCTCTCCAAGAGTTGCTGGACAATTTCGGTGTAATTCTGTGCTCGTGTATTTCCAAGAAAGTCTTTGTCTAGGTTTGTGAATTCCAACCAAGCATTCTTTTGGAGTTCTGTCACTGTTCCGAGGAAATTTTCATCTTTAACGAACTGCCGAATTTATGGACCGTTAAACACACAGGCCTTTATCTTTTCAAAAGACAGCCTAGGAAATGCCAAAAAAAGATACTTCCAACGGTCTCCTTCAGTTGACATAGCTTTAACAAATTGCTTCATGAGACCCAGTTTTATATGCAGAGGTGGAAATATAATGTTCTTTCTGTCGACAAGTGGCTGATGTAGAATGATTGGATCACCAGGTTTGAGGACAGATCTTGGCGGCCGGGTTTTTAAGCCCCGAATGCCAACACACCCTCCATACTCCCGCACTGCATCCGTACTCTGATGAGTAAGGCAGTGCACGGCACTTTCTCCTCTTGGTCTCTTCGGGCCATTCACTTTTCTTACTTGCCGTAACTCGGTATTCTACCGGTTTTCTCTCTTAAAATCCTGTCCTCCTCGCCAATCAGGAATACTCCGACTTATCACAATTTGTGAGCCTTTGCCTGAGTATCCCATTATGGGTCATCAGAAATTCGCCGATTCCATTTATCAAAATCCTCTAATCTCCTGCCAATTTTAGTAGCGAATTCATTCCATAGTCTTAGGGATAGCTTGTTCTCCATGATGGTTCCAACTCCCATGTGAATGCCCATTTCTTCCAGTTTTCTTTCCAGCCAATTTCTCAGGTCTTCAGTCTTGAGGCACTCCATGATGATGTGCTGAACGGTGTCATCGACGCCGCAGACCTCGCAGAGCGGAGTCGCACAAGCCGCAGGCTGTGAAGCTTAGCCTTAAAATTTCCGTGGTCTGTTAATAGTTGCATACTGTAATGGTTCGTGTTGAACCATTTGCATTCCAGTCTCGTTCTGATATCGGGGATAAGTTCCAACGTTTGTCTGCCCTTATCCGAGTTCAGCCATCTCTCTTGCCACTTTTCGATGAGTTCATCGTATATTGCTTCTTTGTCTTCCTTTTTCAGCCTGCCAGCCCGCGCTCTCTCCGCCACCAGGCCCCTGTACCTGACTAACAAGTCTACAGGCAACACTCCAGCTATCACTGGGAGTGACTCATTAGGTACAGTCTTATATGCTTTGGTCACGGTCAGCAGTGTCGCTCTTTGAGCACTTACCAGTTTCCTTCTGTGCCACGAAATCTCAGTTCGGTGATGCCACATTACTGCTCCATACGAGATGATGGCCTCGAAAACTGCCCTGTAAATAGTACGCAGTGTACTGTAGTCGATACCCCAACTAGTGTTTCCCGAGTCTTCTCAGCTTTTGAAAGACCACAACTGCATTTCGTGACACATACTCCATGTGTTTTAAGAAACTCATTTTATCATCCATGATGACCCCGAGATACCTTAATTCCTGCACATATTTAATCGGACATCCACCGAAGCGCACAGTCGGGTACCTTTTAAGTTTCCCCTTGACCAGATCTTGGCGGCCAATTCGACTGCACCCAATGCTTCTCACGAGCTCTGCTGTTCCACATACACAAATAAAACAGGGATACTAGCTATATCCGCGTTACTGGCCAAGAAGGAAGCAGACCATTTTAAGGTCAACACAGATGATCAATTTGTGCATGTGATATTGCAACAAATCAATGACTCTCTTTATGTCTTCATATTCTTCACGCAAACAAACTGAATGGCCTATTGGGACTGCACCAAATAAATTTCCATTGTGAAGGATGACATACTTCAAGCTCCGCTTTGAGCTGTCGATAAACAGTCGCCATTCAGTTGCGTTATAGGATGGAATTCCCAACTCATTCATTAAACCATGTACGTTATGGCAATACACAAATCCACCGTCACTTCGAAAGTATTACAGAAATGCACTTTCTCTTGATCGAAAGTAGGATAACTTTGCTCCTTTTTCAAGTAAGTTTTTCTCGTGCAGTTTGTATGCTAAGAGTTCTGAAGCTTTTTTGGATAGTATCAAATCTCATGCCAAATCATTTAACTCATGCTGATCAAATCCCTTACGAACGGAGTCACCTTCATTTTCGAAATCTTCATCGTTGGAGTCACTTTGATCTTCACCATACTCGTATTCCTGTATTTCGAAATAGAGTAATTCTTTGAAAACTGGCACTGGGATTTCAGCTGAATGAGGCACTGGGCGTATAGTTGATGGTAATCTAGGATACTCTATTTTACATTTGTTTTTCTTTTTATATCCTGACGTTTTCACTATACAAATGTAACAGTCACTTGAATGATCTCTGGGCTTTCGCCAAATCATAGGTATACCAAATAGAAATTTATCGCGTGTTCCCTTCGTCCACATCCGTAAAATCTCGACACACTGCTTGCACACCTTGTGAGGGACCCCAAGATTTATCTTGATCACCAATTTTCACTTTGAAATATGCAAAATAGTCTTGCCTGACAAATTCACTCATGTTTGTCCTTCGAGTAGGAATGGTGAAACTGCCACATATATAACAAAACGAATAAGGGATTTTTAAGCACTTACTACGCGAAATAGCAGAGGCAGACATGATCTAAAGGAAAGGCACTAAGAACATATGTGAATAAAAGAAGTAAACGCTGCTAACTCCTTGTATACAAACAATAACTCGGACTTTACTTCGGAATGCGCTTCACTATAAAGAGCGACACACAGCGTCTGCTACACTACCTCAGGTGTAACTGAATAGCCTAGACAAGTGTGAATCTGTCACTGGTCTCCTACGACGTCATTCACTCGTACCCAATCGGAGAAGGTTTACTTCAGCCAATAGGAGAGCACTAGTGCTTCCTATGACCCACGCTCGATCCAGCGGAGAGTGGTCTCTTTAATATAAGCTGTAGAGAAAAAACTTGACGTGATAGAAGAAAACTAACTACAGTTTTGNAGCGGAGAGTGGTCTCTTTAATATAAGCTGTAGAGAAAAAACTTGACGTGATAGAAGAAAACTAACTACAGTTTTGAAATTAGCATGCATATTTAACTTTAAAACAACTGAAAAATCGAACTCAAAAGTAATTGTGTTAAAAATTGTTCCCCGCGTTAAACAGGCATTGTGAAACTTGCCATTAAAATTATCTATACATATTATAACAGTCAACGTGTCTCTGTCTGTCTGTCTGTTAGTGCGCTTATCCCTTGAGAACCACGTATCCGATTTACGTATATTTTTTATTCATAGCCATGTTCTCTGGCCAAGTTTAAGTATATATTTTGCTACGTAAAGTAACATAAGGAATAAGCAGTGACGATAATAGTGAGTCAAGTTGGAAGAACGTTTGCCGCCAGCTCGCTCTCTTGCAATGCGAGGTCTAAACCGTTAAAGATGGAACCATATCATGTAGTAAAGAATTGTGTAGAAGAAAAAGACAAAAAAAAAACTCCACGGTAGCATATATCTATATATAACAGAGAAATACTAATAAGCGTTTTTACCATTTCATTCACAAGCAACATTCAATGACGAAGTGTTTCACCTTGCACTCATTGGAATTGAAAACCAAGTGCAGGCATTGTCAGGAAATAGTATAAAAAACATGGGCCTACCAATACTATATAACATAGTAGATTCAACCATTAACAATGACTACATCAGGGAAACTTCATATAATATATTATAATTGCACACCACCGCAACGTTTATTAGTATAGAAGATTAAAACTACGTAAAATTCAACTTTATTTAAAAATAACTTACACCATAATTCTGTAGTCGACGCGAGTGGAGCCGCGGGCACAGCTAGTGTTGAATAAAAATTCAAACTATTAAACATAATTATTTGAAGAGCACAGCGGCAAATACAACTCGAGATATGGGAGTCGGTACTTTAGTTACTAAAACTGTATGAAAGTGTACTGCATATGACATGAGTTACTCGCAGTCCCTGTAACGTGAACACGGGAGGCAGGTATGCGACTCCACGACGCAGGTCCAACGTCTTCAGAACACAGCGACCACACACGCACGTGACAGGGTGCCTCACATAATACCATTCTCCCTCCCTGGCTCCGGCCGGATAACCTGCCACCTCCAGCGCACGTGAAATACGACCGGAGTTAAATTTAATATGTCCGTAAGTGTCGTATAAACTGGTCGATTTAGTAGTCGCCCCACGGCGGAGTGTATCTGTGTGCGGTAGTCGGGGAGGGGGGAAGTCGCAGGACCTCTTCTTGCTCCTCAGTCAGGACTTCGTGCAGTTACAGGACGAGCGACGAATTGCCATCTGATGATTGGTACAGCGTGCGAGTATGGGACGTGTGAACATTGGCTCCTGTAATACGATTTAAGAGGACGATTTGGGCAACACCATTAAAGCCGGCAAGTGCAGAGCTTATATATGTATGTTATATTGTCATTGTGAATATCATAACAGTAAATTTTCACGTCCGAGGAACAGTTTATCCATTTCCTATTTTCTTCATTAAGTTTTAATTTTTGAAACACAAAGAGCTGAGATAGGTATTTCCACAATAGTTTTAAATAATCTGCACAAATAAAAGTCTAATTCTGTGCCAACCGTATTAATGTAACAAGTACCGTATTTTTTTTTTAGCCGTCAGTAACTAATAGTGTTGTTTATGTAATATACTGTTATTCTATTAATATAACTGTAATAGTAAGTACTTTTAAAACAACGTTGTCTTTTTACTGTACTGTAAACGTTACGGCGGTGTTTTTGTTGCTGCACAAAAATTTTGCGTTGAATTGACATTAAAATTTGGGTTAAAAACTTTTTCTTGTACTTCCCTTGCTTTTAAAAAAACAATCCGATGGAAAATAAATGAAGTACAATTAATTTGTCACTAAAAAATGAGCTATGAAAAATGAATTAAGTAATTGCAAGTGTGACAATCGAGCCCACGCCTCGTGGTCATGACGATCAAATCTTCACGAAATATATTGGACTACCAATTGCTTTATTTCTATATGGCTGGCATCGTTTCATATTGTGGGCATTCTACAATACATAACAATAACTGCAGTACTCTTCCGTTATGTGGAAATACTTTATGCTAGAAATATATTTATATTTGGCACACGTAAACGGTTTTGCAAGGTTAGAAAGCTGATCTAAGTTACATTTAATTCTCATTCTATGATTAAAAAATTAAATATATTGGTTTCATCTTAAGATTATAACCGTGTTCACTACAGTGAGTGCTTGAAGAGATTTGTGGGGCTCTTAATACCGAAGTCTTGAGAGACGATGAAGGTGAGGCGAGGCGAGTATGGAGCGGCGCCAGAATGCAAGGGTGGGGGAAACGGGAGATACACTAGAAAACTTACAAACCAGCGGTATAGTCCGGCACAATTCCCACATGCGAAAATACGGGAGCGACCCCGCCGGGAATCGAACCCGGTTCGCCTTGGTTGGAGGCGATTAGTCTAACCACTATATCACAGCGGCCCCCTGTTCACTAGAATCTGGCATTTTACAACATCAAGTCAGTGTAAACTGGTGTTGGCTGGACGTTACTTTAATGTCGTAGTAACACAAACATTTTGTCATTTCTTTATTTTTAGCGTAATACAGCATTCGGTTCCGGCATCATTGCTAAGAGGCTTTAACATTAACACGTCAACAGAATATATGCATTATAATAATATAAGACTTCGTAAACGGTAGGCATTGCTAACTTTATCTCATTATTAGTAATTCTTCTACAACGTAAAGGAATACATAAATGGATCATTAGAAATCTTTTGTTCCAACAGCATTATACTTTTTTTATGTGTACAAAGTCTTTGTAATAGGGTACCATTTTAACATTTATAAGAACATGTAGCACACATGCAAAACACATTTAAAGCAGCGATAAATTGGCAATATCAACGGTGAGTGTTTCGTAGGGGGGGTAGCTGCGGACGGTTAGACAGCACGTAATTTAGTTTGTCGCAAGTAGAGAATGCAATAAGACGTGGAACGCGCATGCCTGGGTTATTCTCAACACCCTTGGTCTTGCACACACTGAATACGCCCTGGTAGACGGCAGCAGAAAGCAGCAGCGACCTGCTGAGCCCGTAGTCTCTGCTACTTGTACTGCGGCTGTACTGCGCTGCCGTTGCTTCTGTGCAGTCCGGGATACGCGTTCACTGGACGAACAACCAGGCAGTTCATCCTACAACTTACAGAGGTTCATGAGTGTGTCCTAGGTTTATGTCAATCCCTATCCAGCACCCTTCAAGAGCGTATAAAATGTACTTATGGCACGCTGTTTTAAAATGGGCCAGGGAGTACTCTGTAGCTGGCAATTAAGATTCCATTCCTGCTCGATATTTTTTATGTTATTCCTGTAACTGGAAATCGTAACGCGTTTTTCGTTGCCATTTCTGTACCCCTATTGTACAACAGCGCAATCTCTTCTCAGTTACAGATCCTCGGCAAGACGTTGTTTCTCTGATCACAAGTTTCCACAAACAAAAAAAAATATATAACAAGCAAGTGTGTTTTGGACAGTGTTTTGCGATGTATGTTTGGCAGACGTTGGTCCCACTAAGATAATGTGTGCAGTGGAAACAAGATGACACAAACGAGATAATGCGTTCTTTGGTTTTAAGTACCTATGCGGCTCTATAGAGAACGAGTTTGTTAAACCACTCGGGGTTCATAAACTGGGTTGTACCAAAATGTAAGAATGAACAGTTAGTGAATTATTGTGGTGGCTAATGTTTTATAAGTTAATTTACAGAAAATGCAAGAATTACACTAATACAATAGGACAGAGTTGTGCCAAAGGGAACCAACCCACAGCATTTCACATTCGAGACTACCATACCAGGTGGTAGGGCAATGTTCAATTAAAATTCTACATCAACTAACAAACTTAATATTATATTTGAAACTTATTAANACCAGGTGGTAGGGCAATGTTCAATTAAAATTCTACATCAACTAACAAACTTAATATTATATTTGAAACTTATTAATAGCCCGAACAATCACTTTCTGTAACTTTGTTTGAGGACAAATACAGTGATAATGTTAAAAACAAATTACCGTTATAAGACACTTAAATTGTACAATTTTTACTATTACTCTGACTTTACAAATTTTTTTTCCCCACAAAATATATTTATGTGTTTGAAATAGGCCTAAGCTCAATCCCGAATTAAAACACATGTTAATGAGCTTCCGCATTTCGCAATGTGCTGTATACTGCTACATTTATACACAAGGAAAAATTTGAACTTAAATATCTCTGTTCAAATTAACTGTTAGTTGATTTCCTTTTGCATTACGCCAATAACTAAAAATTATAAAAAATAAAAAAAGAAAACAAAAATAAATGCCAAGTAGGAATGCCTTTCCAAACCTGTGTAATGGTAAACCTAAAAAATAGTGTGTGAATGGCAGGCGACCCTTACACACATGCATAGCATATATAAGATATAAATGTAATTGCAAACAAAGAAGTATGTGACATCTAAATCGCCTTCCTAGCCCAATGAAACACATTGCCGAAGAAGATGGGTAGCTGGGAAGATGGGTAGCTGGGAAGATGGGTAGCTGGGAAGATGGGTAGCTGGGAAGATGGGTAGATGGGAATATGAGTAGCTAGGAAGATGGGAAGATGAGTAGCTAGGAAGATGGGTAGCTGGAGAGGTGGGTAGCTGGGGAGTTGGGTAGCTGGGGAGTTGGGTAGCTGGGAAGGTGGGTAGCTGGGAAGGTGGGCAGCTGGGAAGGTGGGTAGCTAGTAAGGTGGGTAGCTGGGAAGATGGGTAGCTGGGAAGATGGGTAGCTGGGAAGATGGGTAGCTGGGAAGATGGGTAGCTGGGAAGATGGGTAGCTGGGAAGATGGGAAGATGGGAAGCTGGGAAGATGGGAAGATGGGAAGATGGGAAGATGGGTAGCTAAGAAGATGGGTAGCTAAGAAGATGGGTAGCTAAGAAGATGGGTAGCTAAGAAGACGTGTAGCTAGGAAGATGATAACTAGGAAGATATGTAGCTAGGAATATGGGTAGCTAGGAATATGGGTAGTTAGGAATATGGGAAGTTAGGAATATGGGTAGTTAGGAATATGGGTAGTTAGGAATATGGGTACATACATAAATATGTTTTTTCTTCTGGATAAGTAGCATTTCGTATTCGTATACGGTAACAGGGTAAAAGAGATTTAACTACGTTCCAAGATCAGAAAATACTGTTTTATAGCTAGTTAACGGATATTTAATTAGTTTTAAAATCAACCCTCTACAGTGAGTGAGTGAAGAAGTTTCGGCGACTCTTAACATCAAAGTCTTGAGAGCCGATGAGGGTGAAGTGAGGTGAGTATGAAGCAGCGCCGGAATGAAAAGTCGGGGAAAACGGGGGATACCCGAGAAAACCCGCCAACCAGCGACATCGTCCGGTACGATACCCACATGCGAAAATTCGGGAGCGACCCCACCGGGAATCGAACCAGGTTCGCCTTGGTGGGGGGCGAGTGGTCTAACCACTACACCACTGCGTTCGCATCAGCTTTGAGGAAAAATCTCTTCCCAAACAGCATGTATTATTACAGTCTCTCTAAATGATGTGCTCTTATAAGAGTTGGTGTCCTGCAGGGAAAGTAATTTCACGTCTCGGCGTCAAGTATGAATATTATGTTGACGTATACGGATACTATATATATTTATTTAAGTTTATTGTATACCATAAATCGAAGAGTTGCCATCTGCAAATAAGCAACATTTGTAACTCCCGAGTAATTTGACATGTTCACATGTACACACATGGCACACCGGGTTTTTCGTTTAGGCGGAGTTGAGGTCTGCTCACCAGAGGCAGTGGAGCTAGTTCCTTGACCAGGGTCAGCATTTGACTCAGTTGACACAGTGATGACACTGGAGTCTGAGTTTTTGGGGCCATTAGAATTCTTACGAGTGACATAACGATTGGCTGGATTGTCACTATTAGCATCGGCATTCCTAATTTTTGAGAATTAATACACACCCTATCAAGATCGGCAAATGCGCATGGCTTGGCTACAAATATCCGGTGAAAACGCTCCTCTGGTGCTAAACCTTCCAAAATATTGACCACTACTCCATTTCCAGAGAATGGGGTCTCAGTACAGCAGCTGCTTCTCTAATGCTATTGTCAAACTTAAAAATTTTCCTCGGGATTCTGCAGCCTGTTCAACATATTTAACTGAAGTTGGATGTGCAACCTGGACGGGATGAAGAAATTTAAAACGTCACGATAGACATCAAAAGTGGCCTGATGGGCAATAGCGACTCGGGTCCTCTCATTCAAGGGGCCGTACTTTAAATTACCTTTATAAATGCCAAAAGGTGAGGGACATTGAGTCCATCAGTAGATGGGAAATACGCTAACATGCGTTCAAGTGAGTGAGTTATTTTACCAAAAACAGGTGGGGTGACATGAGGGATGTGGACATCTGGATCGGAGTAGTAAAAATGTTATCAGGATAAAAATTTGGAGGTGAAGTGAAGCGTGGGCCACAGGTGTTAGTTTGGATACTAGAAATCTTGACAGTACAGGGATTAGGGTCAGATAACTGCACACTGGAGGATGGTACAGGCTGGGAAGTGGAAGGTGCACTAAGGGCAAAGGAGGTAAACTACGTTTTATAAGACAAGACACCATGGTGGCTGCAACATTACTGGCACCAGTGTCAGGGACAGCCTTTCAGAATCAGAAATACTCTCGAATATCACTCGAATTTGAGCATGAATGTTTTTCTAGGATATAACCTGGATATCACCGAGTTGGTCGGAGCAGTGATCGACCAGATTTTGAGTGCGCCTACGAATATGTGCCAAACGGTTTTTTCAGCCTGGAATATGAATGACCGCTATTTTCATTCTCAATATTATCAGAATTTTTTTTAACTACTAGCTTAGCTGCACAACAACTTTATTCAGAGCAATGTTCAAATCTTTAATATTATCAAAGCTGCTCTCAGCATTTGCCTGAAGGACAGCATACGTCTTGTGAAGTGCAGCTGCAGTATTTTCAGACGAGTGAACACCTCTTAGGACACACTCGTAAGTAAGTTAATCTTTCAAAAAGAACTCAGGGACAATAGAGAATGCCATGGGTTTGTAAATATACAGAAAGACATCAATCAAATAGCACTGACCAAAACTGGTCATAAAACGATCTAAATACAGCAAGGTAAAAACAAAAAAATAATGTACTCTAATAAAAGTGGGTGGAAAAGGCAGAATACAATAAGACACTTGATAAGAAAACTGGATAAATAACACAGAATAAAAGCAAACATGCACAGCCTCCACATCGTTCAAAACGGCCAGTCAAAAAGGAGGTTCAAAATTACATGCACAAAGCATGCACACAGCTGGTAAAACCAAAAGCACGCTATGCTAGCAACTCTGCACCACGTACCCGAGCAGACACCTGGACACAACCGCAAAGGACATACTTTAGTGTCTCTAAGTGAACGCTCAAGGGCAACATGCAGCTTCACGTGGATCTGGTTTTCGTAAACCAACTTTGTTAAAAAACACAACAATAACAGGAGGACAAGCAACCTTACCCCAAACCCTTCTCTCATGCCACAAAATAATTCTTAGTTTATTATTTTTAAATTTATGTATGGGTCAAATAATAGCGGTCTTTAAATAGATAAAGAAAATGAGCAAATAAACTTACTCTGGATTCATAAACATATATATTATTTATCTCATATATACATAATAAACCTTTGAACTTAAGCATTGATTTGGAGTGTTACATAAGTATTATCTTGTTATATATATATATATATATAAAGATAATAAAATAATGGCTTTGACAATACCTACGTGCCATAACCATAATATTAAATATTTAACATACAAAGAGAAAAGGGTGCACTTGGCTGAAATGGCCAAAATCAGTTAAGTAAATTATAAAAATAAATTAATAGTAGTTTAGTACAAAAAACGCATCTAGGCAGTTTGTTATAACTTTTCTCTTCTATTTTAATCTAGTGTCTTTACGTTCGTAGTATTCCTTTATTCCAAAAACAAATTCTTTGACATAAGTTGTGTGTTCCTTCAAGCAGAAAAGGATGTGCCTAGCTGTGCGATGAAAAAAAGAAGAAAGCAAGCTGCGCAAAAGTGCCGGGGAAGGAAAAGTCGTCAAGGACGCTCAGGAGAAGTTTTTACAGTCATAATGACAGCATTGCACAGAAGCGGGCACAGCCGCGCACCACTAAAGCGGTAAAATAAAATATTAAACACATGATGTTAAACGATATAAAAAGAGAAATACAGAATCTTGTGCTTCACGCCATGTTGAACGATTCAAGAAGGAAGAAGGGCGCGTTCTGAACCAGCGTGTTGAAACACACAGCAGGTATGTATCGATATCATCGATATGAGAAACAAGTGGTGGTAGATATTCCATTTTGCAAGCAGTCACAATTAATGTTTACAATACAATGAAATGACATTCACTTAACTAAAATTAAAATAAAAAACTTCAAAATATGACCAGTAGTAGAGAAAAGGGAAATTTGGTGCAAGGGTTGTGGGCTGGGAGCTCGGTGCTCTTCATTATCTGTCAATCCGGTAGGGCGGCGGCCATTTTACCCTAAATTTTCCCTTTTTCCGCTCAAAATCAACTTAATTTTCTTCAAGATTTCCCTTTTTTCCCTTAGAAATTCTTATTTTTCCCTCAAAAATGCACCGATTCCCCCTGCTGCAAAAACGAGACACATAAAGGCAATATTCAATCCATCGGAAGGTTTTGGGAGGCTCACTTCTCGAGGGCAGAGCAGTTGTCAGCCTTATTGGTTTTATAGGAATATATGTCAAATCGATACACAGGGTCCAGGGTCCAGAGTCAGACCTGACCATCAGCTATCTTGGTTATCTCAGTCATCTTGTCCGCCATGTTGGGTGTCGGTGACCTTGACATTGAATTTTGACCTTTACCCAGTGATCTTTGTCCTTAAACCCAAAAATGGGCAAAAATGCCTAAAATCCCCAAATATTTATAAAATAATTAGTACAAATTTATTTCTAAATATAATAAAATTAAAATTTTTAAGGTTTGGTCTTAGAGGGGACGAGGTACTGGAACCGACCAGCCAACATGTTAGGATGTCACCAAACCACCAACCTTCCAAACCTTTTGATGGATCGAATATTGCCTTTCTGTGCCTCGTTTTGTAGCTGCGGGGATCGGTGCTTTTTTAAGGGAAAAACGGCAATATTTTAAGGAAATAGGGGAAATATTGAGGGTAAAGGAAATTTAAGTCGATTGTAAGAAGAAAAAGGGAAATTTTTCGGGAAATTGTTAGGGTTAAATGGCCACCGGCCGACTGGAATGACAGAGCATGAAGAGCTCCCCAGTTTCCAGCCCTTGCCCGAAACGTGTTTCTCTACTACTATGACCCATTACAAAATGTAAACATTATGTAAAAAATTTAATTCTGTTAAATACATAAACAAGATAAAGTGCCAATGACTTTGTCATAACAATAACAGGATTTAAATTGTTTAACAAAGATAACAAGAATTTCATAAATATCAATAATAATAATAAACAATATGAATTAAAGAGTTCGGGGAAACCAAGCTTTGCCATAAAATAGCCGAAAAGGACACGAAGGGTATAAGACAAGGAGTGCCCTTAAAAAGAAAAAAAGTCACAGTTTTACGATGCAGCATTCTGAAAAAGTAATTTTTAACGATGTTGGAGGGATCCAAAATAAGTAGCATTCCCGTCCTCGGTTGGGGTGTTTTTTTCTTTTCGCAAGTAAAAATATTTCGTGAACGTTAAAAAGCTTCGTCAAAAAACTTTATTTTAAACATACTGCAACGGTCATCCAGGCGACCACATTAAGTATCATCAAGAGCATAAATTTATTTCGTATATTTTAAAGCAAATAATATTCTTTTTTATTGCAATATGAAATAATAGTCTGCAAAAATGATAAAATTGCTGAAAATGTGTATTAAAAATAAATAAAACAACCGGTTGAAACTTTAAACCTCTAATTTTGCTCTTACAATTCTCAAAACTGAACCATATTAGGACGCCAGGCTACGGCTCAAAATAATTGATAACGTTATATGAATGTCATGAAAAATTTCTTCAAATTACGTAATTCGGTTTGCTCATATTTCATTTTTAGCTTTTGAGATAAAGTTTAACAAAAACAAATGAAAATTTTTTTTCCGCGAGTGTACTAAATGTCGAATTTCAAAGAAATTTTAGCAAGCATCTGCGACCTCAATGAACTATACATGTAACTGTAACCAAACTTTGTGTTAAAATAACTTTTGAAATTTGTACAATTCATTGTTTTAAATTAAATTTCTCACATTTACACTAAACGTCACAATAAATTTTATTTTTCAATTTTTTTTAAATATTATAACTGAACAATCATGTATATAGTGTCACAAAATCATAGAATATACTAAAAATCTAGAAAAAATTGGTTCTTGAACAATTATAATATTCACTGCAAACCACAAGTATTACGTTACCGCATTAAATTTTGTGTAATAAATAACTTAGAATTATTAGTAGAGATTGCAAAAAGTGACAAAATTCCCGGAACGGTGACAACCAGGGAGAGTGACACATAAGTCGCTTTGTGAAATAACAGTGACTTTCACAGCTTGTCACCGGTTGTCATCTTCCACTATTTGATTCATTGTACCTCCTCTGTTGGCAGCTTTCTTTGAAAACGTCGTTAATAAAATTTCTGGATAATATTTATAATACAGTTCATACTTTATAATGTATTTTTATAGAATTTAATGCACAATACAATAGTTCAAATTCGAATTACTAAACCACCGCCATATTTCGAGGCATCTGCTATATAACGATATAACCATTTTATGCACTACGGATAGAGACGTTCATGGTATATGCAAACATACTTCACGTGACGAATTTCAGAAACGAAATAATTTAAAATATGTGAAATGGTTGTCAATTATAATATTTTTAAGTGTAGGTGATTTTCTATGTGATATCTGGTCTACATAAATGTAATTTGAAATAATCCACACGTTAATATATTATTTTACTTACTTATATATATATATATATATATATGTATAAAAATTAATTTTTTGGTTTGGAATATATTTAAAATTTGTTTAAATGTTAGTTATCTCATAATATTTGTGGATGTTTGGGCTGTGTTTCATCTTTATGTAACGTCTTCTTTCACGTTATATTTCGGAGTCGTTAGCGAAACAATGGTATTAGAAATTTATAATACTGAGAAGCACTCCATTATAAATAAATATATATTAAGTAAGCAACGCAACAAATTCAAATGATACAAACAATGTCATTTATGTCTTGCAATTACAAATAAAACAGATGCAACAATAGGAATAGCTGCCTTCGAGCTAGCTAAGACTGGCTGACTCGGCACATGAGCCAGTGACACAGCACAGCGGCCGTGACAGAGCGACAGGGGCAAGCGACGCGGGTAACCTCTGCCACTGGTCACCAACTAGGCAGCGTGGTGACTCTCACTGTGTGGAGCAGTTACAAAGTCACCGTGACAGGGAATATTAGGCAACCCACAAACAGCTGGAGAGGAGAACCACCGTGTATAAACACGTCTTCTCTCACACGTGTATCCAGGCATACACTGACGCACGCACAGGCTGGCACGTCGACCACAGATAGTGAAGTGTGTGATGTAAGGAGTTGCGTGGTGGGGCTGCCCAGGCACCTGGGGGGAGAGATGGGGTGGCTGCGGGTGGAATACGTGATCGTGACCCGGCCTGGCCGGCCTCCCTAATTGCAGGGTCAAGTGGAGAAGCGTGCGGCGACTGTTCCCATGGAGCTGTTCCCACGCCACCACACGGCTCTACACACACTCACACTTCCTCCACTACACAGCCCGTGCTGCGTCGTCCGGCCTCACGTCCCATCACTAGACGTACCCACGCCTGAGTCACTGAGTAAAGTCCAGTTAAGCTGAGAGATCTGGGTGGTTCATAACAACGACGTAATGAGAGCCTATGAGTATGGAGCAGCGCCGGAATGCAAGGGCAGCGGAAATGGGAGATCTCCGGGAAAACCCGCCGACCAGAAGCATCGTCTGGCACGATTCCCACTCGCAAAATTCCGGTTGTGACCCGGTCGGGTATCGAACCCGGCTCGCCTTGGTGGGAGGCGAGCAGTCTAACCGCTCAGACACCGTGGCCCCGCGTCACAGATTAAAGAAGCACACGGGGCGAGTTGGCGTGGCGGCTCCTTTGATCTCTGAGTACTCCACTGATTGGCTGCGCGTGGCTCTGCAAGTGGCCCTTGTAGTCGTGTCACCACTGCGGGCTGGGAAATGTTCCCTACTGGCAGGGATACATACTGGCAAGATAGTTGCCAGGAGCTGATTGGCAAACGGCGCTCCGACATGCCACAATAAAATATAACAATTATAGAAGTAAAAAAAAAAAGTTCCTTTGATCCGAGTGACATTCTTGCATACAGAACATTCAATGTTGGTGGTACAGCAAACCTTGGACATGCTGTACTTCAAACAACTCTTTGCGCTGCGGATTGAATTTATAGAATACGTTGGGGGGTTTTGTAAAATACTTTTTTATTGACGTGACAACGTCTTAAATTAGGTTGCGGCTGGGAGTCACTTATGAAAAAGTGTAACGCTCGGTAACGTTACGATGAGTCACCGAACGAGAGAGAGGCCCGCCGAATGCCTTGCGTCTCTCTCCCACTCAACTATGATCGGTCTGCCGCGCGCGCAGCACTACGTTGTCACGTAAAATCTTCGCCCGTAAAACCGACTTTACAGGCAACCATTTTTTATAAGATAATGTCGATCACTTGGTATGTATTGTATTATCCGTGTGTATGGGGGATGTAAGGGCAGCCAAAGAATTGAACTCGTTGAATATATTTTTTGTAATGAAGTTTATATATAACGTGCATTATTTGGAAGGGCAAAAAAATTGAAATTTACTTAACTTTGATTGTGAAGTGTGAATTCCTCATGTTGATTTCAATGCGTTCATTGAATTTATGTAGTATGTAGAATTAAAATAATAAAGTATTTCAAAAGGATACTGTGAAAGGACTTTTCAATTTTCTGTACTTTCTGTATATACCTGATATTTACGCTACAAATGCAACATAACATTCATGTTTGTGTATTACGCGGGATAATTTAATAACTGTGTTTATCAATACAATATAATGTGAAAACAGATACGATTCTCTGTTCATAGAAAGAGATATATTTAATTTCTCTCCAATTTTTCACTCTATATTGAGGAGTTTAAATATGGAAACGAAGTGAATTGGAACACCCNTTTTCACTCTATATTGAGGAGTTTAAATATGCAAACGAAGTGAATTGGAACACCCTCTACAAACTTCACCTGCATATTCCTTGCGAAAAAAAAATACTTCGAAAACATGTGTTCGAAACCCATTGCCACCATAAAATTTTGTCACTGACAAAATATAACAGGGCTCCAACGCTGTTGTCGCATAAATTTCGATAAGTTGAAGTTTAATTCGTTTTCAGATGACAGATTATTAACTAGCGAGTTACAATTAACAGAAAATGTAATTCACTGTCATCACTGTAAACACCACTGTTTTCGAGGAATTACTGCATGGAGTTCGAAACCATTACGAAATTGCACAAATTCCTTGATAACGGCGGGTTTAGTGTGATAAAGAAAGTCTCCTTTTTCAATCACTTTAAGTGCTGATTAATATTGCGTCACTTGGAAAACGACTAAGCTTCGGTGTCACGCAACAGCATACAACACCAGGTTACAATCGGTAATTCTTTTCTATGACAATATTTGATGGCAGCGACGGGATTTGCAGCGGTTGTGGTTATTCATTCAACTACACACTATCCCCAAGTTCAGTGTTACAATTTAAATTAATTGCTATAAGATTTCAAATAAATACGTGTTTTAGCTGCGCCTTGAAGGGCACACCTTCCTTAAGAATCATTTCCGGCCAGAGGTCGAATACGTGTTTTATAATTCTCTCTTCGTAAGATCAGTGGAAGTATGCAGATGTAACAAAGCACTTGTGTAGATACACACTGTTTAAATCTTATCCCCGTTGTTTTTACTAATCTGTTGGTAAAAGGCAGTCCAGAGTTGGGACAAAGAGACGGTTACTGCGCAGTAGGCAGGCACGCTCACAGCACGCGCAAAGTCTGGTATGTGTTTATAAGTCAGCAGTCACTGTGAGGTAATTGCAAACATGGATATGCTACTGTTAAGCCAACTTTTGCTTTACTGCGTATACAACAAACAACTCAGTGCCCACCAATGCGGATAAGTTATACATTTACCTGTTCAGATTTAGTTTAAAATAGATAAACTTACTTGATTATTTTATTAATAATTTTAACATGCACTTTGTATCAAAATATTCGATGAATCATATATTTATGACGACGATGGTACTTTATGCAGTAATTTTTAAATATCTTCTGCATTTATTGTACTTATGTTGCAATTATGTAAGGAAATCTACTTTGATTTAACAATAAACGCCGAAATAACGGCCGACTTCCCATAGCGCAGTCGATTGGTGCGCCACCGGTCTAGGTCGCGGGAGGTTTGGGGTTCGAGTCCCAGGTAAGGCATGGGTGTTAGTTAAGGTTAGGTCATAAGTCAGTTTGTAAGCCGTCCCCTGATAGGCTTTCGGGCGTAACATAGGAGGACTTTAAGAAGCCCTTTCCAATCCATTCCAAAGCCACGTGCCTCTTTTTCATATGTTTTATTTTCTAAATTCGTTATAGAAGATTTGTTATATTTGATGTGTATATAATAGAAATATTAAACGTAACCCTTGAATTACGAAGTCAGCCTACTTTACACAAGAAAAGAACAGCCAAAGTAGACATCTACGTCTCTTCCGAGGAAACAACAATATCTCCGGCTGCTAATTTACCTAATACAATTGCTATATACACCATCACGAAAGAAACGTATGCATCAGGTTATTAAACATTTCTTCTGCGCGAATTAACCAACAAATCAGCGCTTTACATATGAGAAAAATGCAGTTTAACTGAAGCGTTTAGAATCCCGCATCGTTATTCACTTAGCAATTTGAAACTAAAATTTGGTCCAATAGCTTTGATTTCAAGGTACATCAGTTTGGAAATAACTTCACCCTAGATTGGAGTCAGTGGAAAACCACTGATTAACAGTGAAATTCAGCTGCTCGAATGAGTGAAAATGGCTCCACTTAGAATCAGTGGAAAACAACTGATTGTTTCAGTGAAACGAGTTTACAGATTGAATATCTGACTAGAAACAATTCCACTGATTGAATAATTGACGGCCAACCACGTGCGGCAATTAAAGTATGGTTTTTATCTAATTTAGCGAAATAATTACGAGAAATAGAGATATTTTCGATAGTTACTATTTATATTACGTAATTTACAGTAATTTAAACATTTTAAAAATAACTTAGCGTCTGATCGTGATAGAACCCACATCACCTCACTTCGCTTATATGCCGTTTGACTTACCATCTGAACTGCGAAGCCATCGTCAATAACGAAGAGGAAAATATAGGTTTTATATTTCCTCTTAGAACATATGAAGTTTTAAATAGTGTGCCCTTTTTTTTCGTTTTTAGTTTAATTGGTAACTTAAGGATTGTTAAAACAAATAATACGTATGAGTGCAGTTACTTCACCACTTTAAATGCAGTTATACCTTCAAACCCAGCGCTGTGATGATCACGTGAAAACGAAATGAAAGAATTACCTTGTAAAATGGTGTTATGAAAGACGAAACTCGCATTTTGGAAAGCGTTTTATATTGGTTTTATCAGTTTATGCGTTGTTATTTCATTTGATACACCTTGTTTAGCGGCCATCTTTACACATTGTTTGTCAACAATTTTTACAGTTGTTTAACAAATCCATCAGTCCAAAAATAAATCACTGAAACACATTGAATAAAATGGCTGATGAATCAGTGGAAAATGCCACTAAATCAATAAGTGAAAAAAAAAGTAACATTTTTCACTAATTCATCACTTACATTCACTGAAGTGACTGTCGAATCAGTCAGATACTGTTAACTGACTGAAACAGTGAAATATTCACTGATTCAGATTTAGAGTTTTTATACTTCTCTCGTGGGTGTAGGAAGATTTGCGGCAGAAAACACTCAACTCCAAAAATTTCAGATGAAAATAAACCTCGTAACTGTAACGAAGAGAAGTATTGAGTTTAAAGCCTATCATTAATGATATTTATTTTGGTGGTAGAGGTACTTGATCCTTACTACAGACGACTCTGTGAAACTTACAGTAAACCCGCAGAGTAGCCGGACTCACACAGCGAGACTAGAAAAAGGACCACTACAGCCAGTGGCAGCAACATTGTCAAAGGTACGTTACGCTCTATTGGTCTGTGACCTCCAAGACGGCTCAGCAAATGTCCTTTCGACATGGTGCTACCACAGCTGGATAATTGTAGAGTGGAGATAATTACTCTATGATTATTTAATTTATTAAAATGGGTATTCGAATGTGAAAGCTGAAGATAGATTCATAAATTGGATAAAAAGTAGGAATGCTCACAGCTTAAATATCTATCAGTAGAGGCATTTTGGGGACTTCGACACATCGGAAACTGGGACCGGAGCGTCGGAGCTGTTCGTTCTCTGTCATTCTGGTTGGCCGGCGGCCATAATGGATCTAGGTAACCTTGATATTGAACTTTGAACTTGACCCTGGTGGCATTTAACCTTGAAAAAAAATGCATTGATAAATATTTATTATTAAAAAATGTATTACTAAAATTATTATTAAACATTTTATTTAAAGTTTATTTTAAAAAAAATTTATTTCCGGAGGTTTTCCTCACCTCTACCACCTCCTCACCAATACTCATTCTTTCGTGTGTTGCCATCATCGTTTTTTCGTTTGTCGTTTGTTTATAAATTGCTGGAGAACACCATCTTGGTTTTCATATGTTTTCACACCTAGGTGGTGCTAGTATATTAATACACGATATCGCCACCAGGCGGTAGCATTATTTGTTTATGTTTTTAAAGTTGAGGTTGCCGTGTTGACGCCCTCCATTTGAATTCTATTTTCAACATATAGGTGGCGTTAATGTCCCGATTCAACCACCAGACGAGGTGTCGGCACTTATAATTGTATGCATAGGAAAATATGTAATTTTTCATTCCTATTTTTAAAATAATATTTAATCAATTAACTGTATATCAGCATGCACGATGCGGGACTTTGACTACATGAATAATTTATTAAATGCATATTTTTTATTAAATCTTCAACACCGATTATAAAAATGTATTATTTTAATGCTAATCATAGTATCATTGCACCTTATGTAATTATTGTATCCTTAAATGCATTTTGTATTTTAAATTACCAATTTTTTTTACAAACAATGAATAAATTAAACTTGAAATTATTTCCAAAACATGTTTTATTCGGTAAAATCTAAAACTACTTCATTCACATGTTTTATTGATCCATAGTTATTGCATCAACTGACCTCATTTATAAACGAAACCAAGCTTTCGTACACTCGTGAACTTCATGGCGACTAAGGAAGAGATTCAATGCAAACTCCGTGCAGCAAAAGCGGCACCGATGGGCTGGTAATACAGTGCTGGACCCAGGAGGTTTCGGCTCGCCCAAAGGTACAGGAGCTGATGCTGGTGGTGCGTATGTAGATGATGTAGGCGGGAAAGGAAGAGATAAACGAGCGTTATTGCAGTTTATTACAGCAATGGCGACGTTTGCCGGATCTCTCTTTTACAGAACTGGCACTGAAGAATCGATGAGCCACGCAGTTTAACTTTACACGACCTTAAATGTTTTCAGAAAAGGTCATTAAGGTAGAACATCAACCGACATCTGAACTAAATATACCTTATACAGTTTTTATTCTTCATAAATCCATGACATTCAAGTTTTCTCTGGAGAGGATGGTTCAGCCGATGGGGCAAGCTCAGTTGAAGATGGTGCAGCCAAAGAACCAGAAGGGTTTGCCAGTGGTGCGAGTGCTGCAGTCACATGTGAAGGAGCTGCTGGAACAGGCGAAGACATCGTTGAAGTCGATGGCGCTGCTGGAAGGCTGTCCATGAAGTATTCCAACTAGAGTAACTTATAGATACGATCTGCTCTCCACGACGTCTGCCAACAAACTGAGCTGTCCGTCATGAATCTAGCTGCTTATATAGCAACACACGTGTTACATAAAAACCATGTGGCCATACCTCCATGTACCTCTTTCACCAGTAAACATTAGCAACTTCAACCAGGTGTAGGACCCAATGCTCATCCATCAGATGTATGTGTCCAACTATATATCTCGTGGACATGCGTCGACTCCCTCCCTCTTTCAACCCATATGGCTGTGGTGGGTTCCGACGATGCACGCCCCAACAATATGATTTTTCTCTGTATACATTATTTGCAAGCGACAACTTCTTAAGAGGATGATACATTTCCAACCTTGAAAACCCCAGTGTACCAAAACGAGCCAAAGTTATCATAACATTGACTCAAACAGATAAGCTACACCGAAATTTCTTGACACCACAAATACAAAGTAGGTAGAAAGCCCAATGCTGAACCAATTAAAAAAAAATTCCAGATACTCCAATTGTTAAAAAAGTGACACAGCCATTTAACATTGAAAGGCCTCATCACATCTCAATTTAAAGCAGAATTATAATTCCACCGATGAAAAAAAAATGTCTACCAAAGAAGCAGAAGTTAACAGTCCGCCAAAGAAAAATACATTAAAATTGTCAAGACCAACATGAAAAATATTCGTAGAAAGATGCAGAAGTATACACCAACACCGACGAAAAATTGTGGAACCAATGACGAAAAATATTATTTAAAATATTCGGAAATATACGCCCCAAAAACGATGAACAGAACACCAACAGAAATTATTAACAAAATACTAACACAAACGACGAAAAATATTAATAAATACAGAAAAAACCACCCACACACAGGCACATAAATATAGAGATGCCAATTAAAAATGTACTGCCTAAAGCCCTTAACAAGGAAAAACAAAAACTAAATGTAAGGACCAACAACGAAAAATACAAACAGAAATATTCAGAAGTTTACGCCTCCAAAAACGATGAAAAAATATAGAACCAACGACAATAAAATATTCACAGAAAGATGCAGAAATATACGCTTCCAACAACNCAAATTAAAAATGTACTGCCTAAAGCCCTTAACAAGGAAAAATAAAAACTAAATGTAAGGACCAACAACGAAAAATACAAACAGAAATATTCAGAAGTTTACGCCTCCGAAAACGATGAAAAAATATAGAACCAACGACAATAAAATATTCACAGAAAGATGCAGAAATATACGCTTCCAACAACGATAATAAAATGTCAGGACAAACAATGAAAATTATTCGCAGAAATATGCAGAAATTTACGCCCCACCAACCAAAAAATACAAACAAAATTTCAGAACCAACGCTGAAAAATATTAATAAATACAGAAATAGAAGCCCACACAGTACTATACAGACACCATCGAGGAAACATAAGTAAACGCATTAATCAAGAATCATACATACAGACCTCAGCAGCGAAAAACACTCCCTACACGGTTCGAAGAAACACCGAGAAAAAAATTACCCAAGTACTGTTACCTGGAAACGAATAAATATACAAATATTGCATAAAGATATGAAATCACAGAAAAACAGTCATGACGGGAAAATTGAGAGTAATAAGACTGCCGCAGAAGCAAAAAAAATTTTCAATACAATGTCACCTCCAGATTTTTTTACGGGTACGATGTAGCTACCATTTTGCTTCTCGCAATTCCTACGGGGGGATAAGCATTGGACGACCTCCCAAGAAATGACTTTAAAACCTGGTCGGAGGACCAAAATTGACGCAGAACCCATGTGTTTGTGTGATTGCGAATATGAAATTGCGGAAGCAAAAATGGCAAGCACATCTCATTGTAGTGCATCGCATTAGCCCTATATTATGATGGTATATATTTTGTTTGCGGAGAAGGTGGAGTGAAATCGCTTCAGATTTTACACCCCCAAGGTGAAGAACTGCCCTTACATCCCGGCCTCATTCACCCTCTCCCAGGAACCAACACGCATTTTATAGCATGTTGACCCCCTTTCCAACTACGTCATCTATGTGTGTATGGCTGATCGATCAACAATTACATAGCAAGGTAAGCAAGCAGTGAACCTTGTGTATCGCCATATTCACGTTCAAATGTTGGTGATATAATTGATATATATATATATATATTTGTGTTTCAATGTACCCATACGGTAGTTTGTGTAATCCGTTTTACTGTAGCTGCCTCTTATCGTCCGTCCATGTCAGGGGCATCTTATTTATACATTCTGAAAATAATTCGTGTGTGTGTGTGCGATCGTATTGTGCGGACATTAACTCGCACCGTACGGTGCTGCTCCAGAACAGATATATAATAGTAAAAATATAAATGTTATATTTTACGACGCATTGTTGAATATATTTCGCACTTTTTTTTACTTTTCCGTCGCAATTGTACGAATACAATTTCACCCGAGGTCCCACGAATTCGGTCATGATATTTCCATCACACTCATCTTTGAATTTACCAATGACTTTCTTGTTGGTGGGCGAAAAGCACTTGTGGTTAGTGGGATAGCAGCTCGTGTCGAACTCTGCAAAGAACTGTGCGTCTGAAACCATGTCCTTTTAAAAGTCCCGGGCTCAAACCTGTTACAGGTACGAGTCGGTGTCTGTATACAGTAGCTCGAAGTCTTCATCATATCGAGCCATCATCACATCATAATGGAATATGTATATTAATGTCTTTGAGAGGTCGAGCTCTGAACAGCCGGAATAAATAGGTTTATCAAACAGTATGAATTCGTGCTGCAGATGGAGGAGGGAAAGAGATTAAACGTGAATTGTTCGGTCTAGGAAGGTTGGTTTGGCTACCAGTTTCTTTAGCCGCTTTTCACTGCACACTAGCTATATTTTTTGGCGTTTTCTTTTGTTCTACGTCAATTTTCCGAAAGTTGCGTTACTAGCCAATTAAAAAAATTCTTTTTCGAAATATTTGGTGGCCACTTGACCTTTTGTAGTATTCAAATCTATGTAAGATTTTAGCCAGGGACTTTGCTTGAATTCTAGCACTCTGTGAATTTTCGTAACCTTCAACCCATGATCCAGTGCCTGTTTCAAGTTGCGGTATTTTACAATTATATTATTCTTATTTTCTAATGTTGTTGTTAACTTCGCATGTTTCGAGTCTGGGGGACACTGGTTAACGGGAACAATTGGCAAATCACGATGTTTCTCGCGCAGGGCTGCGGGGTACTCGACGTTGACCTTCAGAGTATAGCCAGCGTCAGCATCACCCGGCACGGACATGACGTCGATGTTGGTGTCGACCCACCTGAAGTTGCGTACTGGTAACAGCATTGACGTGGTCGAGTAGTGCAGGTTGTTTGCGTCGAGGTATTGCAAATACGTGGTGGGCTTGCTGGGATTGTATGTTTCTGGCGCGTAGGTGGTGTTCGCCACCGCATGTCGCTTCACGCACTGGGCCACGCCACCGTGAATTCCATTTTCAATAAACATATGCATGTTTTAATCGGTCAGAAGCTCTAAATTTACTCCCGTCGTTTTTAACATTGCATTGCATGTGATCCCCGGGGCACTGACGTAATGTAAACAATCGAGCTTGTATGTTAACATGCACAAATTTCTGAAATGTTCAAATGCGTCTGATGGAAATAGCACATCCGTCTTCAAATACAATTCTGAATACTTTCCCAGGTTTGTACAGTTGAAAGTTTCCTATACTTCCTGGGCGTGGGCGTATTCTTTGCTGCTGATCCCAAAGCCCCATCAGCCTGTTACAGGATTCCTCTTTCCGAGGCAGCTGCTCGTCCAGCTTCTCCCAACTGTTGACATAATCATATGTAAACACGCCTTTGTGCGTGACGAAAGGCAGATGGCCGGCACTGAAGAATTTTGCTGTGTTGAAAAATGTATGCTGCGTTAAAAACTCGGCCAGGGACGCCAGACTTCGAGCCATGAACCGCAACGTATCGACAAACTGCACCGAAAATCTGTCTCCCAGCTGCTTTGAAAAAGTGATAATTTTCTCGCTTGTGTGCGGAATAATAAAGATGTATTTCGTATCGTAGCCCAGCTGCCTGGCGATAAAATTCTCATCGTAGCTCAAGTTGTGGAAAAATACGACGAACATCTTAGGACGGTGGTGCAGTAAATTGCAGCTGTAGCATGCAGGCCCGATGTACCGCCCTGTGAAGTGGTCATGGTCGCGCACTTTATATAATTTTCTACAGTGCATGTTGATTCGCAGTACCAGCATCTCGCCGCCCGTGAGTAGCTTGCCATTTCAGTTGGTGTGAGCGCCTCCATCTTCTTCTTAGCATCATGTATATCCTTTAAATTTTTACCAATGTCTACAATAGCCTCCATGAACTTTTTCTCTGCATCTTCCCCCGTGTATATGATAGGGTCCTGGCCTAGCGTGGATGTTAGTGCTGCAGGGATGGCGTAGTTGTCCACGTGGACGTAAATGCAGAACCTCTACGCCTCATGCTTCTGATATGCGTACTTATAGGAGAGGCTGGGGTCCGGTTTGCAGGTGTAAATTGGTTTCAGAATGGCCTCAAAATCTGCATTAACAACAATTGGTAATTTATCAATTGGGTGGAAATTTTTAAATTTTAATACTGGTGGCCTATCATTCTCCCCCAGCTGTGGCATCTCGATTCAGTCTTAGGGTTTTACAGTTGCACGCAGCACAGAAATATATTTGATTTTTGCACTCGGGAAGTATTGTGGCTTATGTCTCGACGAGCTGTCAAAACGGCGGGCTTGTAAAGGTCTACAAAGTTTGCTCCTATGGGGCACGCATTGCGAATTGCTGACTCTTGGCGTCTTCCAAACACATACTCAGGGTAATAGGGAATTATGGCAGAGTCCAGCATTGTCGGAATTTCCTCATACGGAATTATTCCCTCGTTCCACCTTAATCTTTGCGTTTCGTACATCTGTAGGCGATATGTATATTGCGTGGTGCGGTCTAGGTGCTTCCATGGACACGGTGGTAAAGAAGTGAAAACTTTGGTTTTCTCATCTTCGTCATTGTACGTGATGCAATCTACTTAATAGTGTACAAGTCCAATGAGTGAAAACCTTGGATGTTGCAAAACATTTCATACGATTTTTTAAATAAAAAAAATGTAAGTTCTCATGGACGCACCGAACTTCACAAATTATTTACAAAGTAGTTTAAAATTTAATTGAGGTCCATACACATCGGGCACATGTGTTCTGGGTTGGTTTCCTCGCCGGGTAGCGCTTGCCAGCAAATTTTTTTAAGGGGAGCATATTTCACGGTTACAGCTTGGGAGTAGAGAACTTGCACGCGGACGTCGTCTTCTACGTGGAGGGCGTCTTCTACGTGGAGGGCGTCTCCTACGGGGAGGTCGTCTCCTACGGGAAGGACGTTTTCAACGGGGACGTCGTCTTCTACAGGGAAGGCGTATTCAACGGGGAGGGCGTCTTCAATGGGGACGTCACCTTCCACGGGCACAGATGTCACGAGGACTGCTCGGCGGGCACCGGTAGGGAACCGAGGTGGTGAAGTCTTCGAAATACTCTTTGCACGGGAGGCAGTCCCGTTTGTCTTCGTCCTGCTGTGGGTAGGCCGGCAAATACTTGAATAATTTCGAAATTTCATATGGTGCTTTAGCCAGGATAAAATCTTTTGGCAGGTACGGTAGCTCATTTCGTTTGTCCTAGGCTCTAAGCGAGCACACCCTTCCAAATGCCAAAATGGCCGAAATGATTTTATGGCCGCTCGGACAACACGCGTACATTTTTAAGAGCTAGCAAAATTACTGATTTCCCGAGGGGGCTTGGGGTGCGTCTTATAAAGAGTTTTTAAGGGGGAAAAATGGTCAGCTTCAGCGATTAAAGTAGGCCACAGATTGATCGGAACGAAGATTTCCGAAAACACCCTAGTAAATAGCCAATGAGAATATTGGCGGAGTAATTAAATATATTGGAAAGGTGTGGGCAATTAGATAATTATAATCAGGGGTGGGGCGTTAATGAAATATATTGGAAGGGGAGAGTGGAGGGGTCAGTCGTCTGCTGGGCGTGGTGCTGGGGACAGCACCAGCAATGTAAAACAAATGACAAACGAAATAACCAAGAGGGCAATCGAATGAAGGTGAGAGACAAAATATTTTAATGTATGAACAAATGACGAACGATAAATCAATATGGCAGACGGTGGCTGTGATGCCTACCAATATTGCGGACTACACTGGCCAAGATGGCAGACGGCTGCACTTATCAATAAAGCGAACTGTGCCGACTAAAATGGTGGATGGCTGCACCTACCACGATGGCAGACGATGGCTGTGACACCTACCAAGATGGCAGACTACACCTACCAAGATTGTGAACGGTGGCTGTGACATCTACCAATATGGCGGACTAAACAAACCAAGATGGTGGACGTCTTTACCTACCAATATGTTGGACTGCACCGATCAAAATGGCGGACGGTGGCTGTGACGCCTACCAAGATGGTGGACTGCACCTACCAAGATTATGAAATGAGTATGGGTGGTAGGGGGTGTAGGAGACATTCGGAAATTTAAGTTTTTCTAAAATAAATTTTTTTATATTTAAAAAAAAAATTTCAATTTGCAAATAATTTTTTATAAAATTTTTGGAATTGTTCGAATTTTTTTTTATTTTAAAGTTAAGGGTCATCGGAGTTAAGGTCAAAGTTTACCACGGTCAAGCTCATAGGTCAAGGTCACCTGGATCCATTATGGCCGCCGGCCGATCGGAATGACAGCATGAAAAGCTCAGACGCTCTGGTCCCGTTGTGCCAAAGTCCCCATAATCCTCCTCCTTCTACCCCATTTTACAAACTACTTAACAGATTATGTTTAAATCCATGAGAGATAGGTGTGTTCAAAATGCATGGATTTTGTTTATTTTAATGCAAACAAAATTAGAAGCAATTACAGTATTTAGAAGATTGTATAAATTTTTCAAAATGGTTAGTGTGTTTTGTTATAAGATTCCTTGTTCTTCATCATATTATGGACATGACGTCATCAACTTCGTTTACCAAAAGATAATATCAATGATCCAAATCGCTAAAGTGTGATAGTTCCTGGGATCGAATCCCTTTTTTATATATAAGAAAATATCAGACTTATACGAAAGTCCTTCGATAAACTCATCAACATCAAGCAGGAACGTCGAAAAGACTTATTTAAAATCAATAAAACTTTCTACCGGTGTTGAATTTGTGCCTTCAAATACTCCGACGGAGACTTGCGCATCTCTACTGTAAAATTAAAAAAAAAAAGATATTTTCTCTCCCATTGTAGATGGGATCGTTGGTAACTGAGTATGCACACTAAATAACACGCATTGTAAATATTTATGACGCAGAACTATTCGTTTATTTCATTTTCCTTCCAGATGCAATCGCGTGCGACTGGATAATGCGTGCAGAGGTTAAATCATGACTGGTTCTATGGAAACACGTTCATATTTTAAATGAGGCTGTTTAAAATATACTACACACTTTAATGTATATTTTTAGAAGAGGTTAGTTAATCCGAAGTGGTTTGGGGGCTGTAGTAGTTGGGGATATTTAATGGCTGGCGCAGATCATAAACAACACCGTATATGGTGAGTGCTTGAAGACGCAGCATAAACTTCAGCCAAAAATATGGTGCTTCAAGCACGCGGCTTGGCTGCAGCTCACACAAACTATTAACATGGTGCGTAAAGAAGTAGAATGGCGATGTTTCACTAAAAGCTTAAACGAGGAGTTTGCTTTTTTCTTGCATTTTACATAATATAGCGATGTTACATTATCTAATACGAGTGTGTTTTATCTTGCATTTCACGCATTTTACATAAAAACTCACGAAAGAAAAAAAAAATATATATATATATATCTGTGTATGTGTAGAAATTATAGCTTAATTTTTAATGCAAGGATTTGAATTCCTTTATAAAACTGATACATATAATAGACAACACAAAAATAAAGCCTGTGTCATAACTACAAGCTACAATTATATGGAATGTGTTTAACACGATTTTAAGATGTCTGATCATATAAATGTTTCAAGTTATCGTTTCATTATTTTAATTATAGAGTAAAATGTGTATCCTCGTAAGTGTTATAGAATTACTCTTGCAAGACGCTGGTGTCTTGAGACTTTTGAGTGGAGAACAGAGCCAAAACACTCGCGGAAGTGTAATAAATTCACAAAATACAGTACTTATTAACACACCTCACAAATACTAACTATTGTAATATTAATGCACAATGGATTGTCTCTAACCGCTCAATACACTTAAAAAAGGACTTAATCAATGTTCAATATTATATGTTAAGATAAAACTTTTTTAATGCACGGCAGATTAAGACGCAAATTTTTCGGGAAATTATGTGTACTTTCAAGTTTTACAAAATGTTCTCTGACATTTTTTAACAAAGGTAATACCTATGTTTCGTATTGGAATTCATATTAATAACGAAATTACTTACTGTACCATAAAGTTCAAAATCGCTTTGAATATACAGGCTGTCCTATTTATCTTTACCGCCCACAATAACTCCGTACCAGGGCTCCAAATAAAATAGTTTTTCATAGAAAAATTGTATAAATTTAAAGGTAAAATAATACTGCTGGAGAGTCTGCCTTATAGCATTATTTATTAGTGAGATAAGCGTAATAACATCAGTTTTTTTAAATGGTACTATGTTTCTATTAGACAAAAATTCAATGAAGCTCGTCAAGACCTATTTAAACATGTAGCAAAATGTACAATTTCAAAACATGAATATTAAATACGACACCGAAAGTGGGATCTCTACTGCACCTATGTAGTCCCTACCATGTGGGTATTGCGAGGGGTATAACATTCACATTAGATGTTCAAAGTGGTGACCATTGGCAGCGATACAAAAGTTCAGTCACTGGATGAATGACAACTCTGATTCCTCCAGTTTTGCCTGCTGAAGAGCATTACAAGCACGCACATTACGTTTCAAACTAACCAGAAGTTGTCACGTCGTACCAATACCTCAGACACAAATGACAATGGTTTTTTCCAGTACAAGTAAATCTTGGTAAATAATAATTATATATATATAATATATACAGTATATATATCGTATACATATTTATAAAAAATACTGGGAGTTTTTCCGCCATATTTGACAAAAGATGGCGACACAGTTTTTATATTTTTGGGCTACCTTGCCTCTCAGAAATCTAATTTTAATTTTCATACTTAAACTTTTTCATTACATTGGTTTCCATCTATTTACGTATTCTGCGCTTTATAATATTTTCCCTGGAAAATTCTAAGACCTTACTTTGAAGCATGATGTAAATTACGTAATGTGTAATTTTTGTTAATTCCGTTCCTGTTATTTTTCTGCAAATTTATTCGGCAGCAGTAGACTTCTCAGCCCTGGGCATGCTCGGGCATCAACTGTTCTTTGTTGGACCAGTGCTCACCGCGCTGGACATCCTCGCCAACATAACAAGCGCGGCGAAGGACGGTCGAGTACCAGATTTCCAAAATACATTTTTAGAGTTTTCCACGGAAAATAATAAAAACGCGCAGAATATGTAAAAATGTAAGGAAACAAATGTAATGGAAAATTTTAAGCATGAAAATTAAAATTAGATTTTTGAGAGGCAAGGTAGCCCGAAAATATAAAAGCAGTGTCGCCATCTTTAGTCAAACATGGCGGACAAACTGCCAGTAAGTATTCTTTATATATATGTATACGATATATATATATTTATTATTCACCAAGATTTACTTGTACTGGAAAAAACCATTGTCATTTGTGTCGGAGGTATTAGTACGACGTGACAACTTCTGGTTAGTTTGTCACCCTGCTAACGGACGTGGCTTTGTGTGTGCATCATAGACTGAAGATGAGGCAGACGGATGTGCTCAACATTGTCTCGCCCGTGGCCATTAGAACTGTCAAAGTCATTTGGTCAGCAAGGATAAACGTGTTTGTATGCATTTGAATTTGCAACAAACCCACCCTTTCATATGGATTAAACTCTTCGACTAACTTGAATATATTGTGCTGGTCTAACACTAAGTTAGAGGAAGATCACGGACATACATAAACAGCGTTCTAAACTGATAGCAGTCCACATTTCTGAATTTGCTATTTGCAAAATTTGCGTTATTTTTTTAAGTCGGTGTAGACTTAAAAAACATCTGCGTTTGTATTACTCTTATCATTTTNTAGGACGGTGAAGTCAAGCGTGATGGCAAATAATAACGCGAATTATGCACGTATCTAGCTATTGGCAATAAAGCAGTCCGATTTTGGAATATGGAGGGTGGTTGCTGTTTGCATTCGCACTCTACCTAATTTTACCTCTTACGGCGTGCATGCTTGGTGGATGGCAAGGCGTGGCAAGAAACAGCTGACACGCCGGTGCAAGCAGCAGACGAGGGCGTGTTCGGTGAAGCAAGCAGGCTTTCAGAGGAAGGAACAAGTAGTTGCCCAGGTAAAGAAGGCTGGAGGAGCGTATAAAGAGAGAGCGAGAGGGGCGGTAGGGCAGAGGCTCTTGGAAGAGTTCAAAGGCGATCTCGGTTAGCCGTGAAATCACTAAGCGCCGGGCCATCAACCGTGACCTTGACGCGCACTGCAACATCTGCTCTTATCTGGTGAGCGTACATGCTAGCCCCAAGGCTTTTAGGCTATTCTGAACGCCTACTCACACTTTTCCTTGAAGGCGCCTTCATAGTTGATTCACGGGTAAATCGACACCTTCCCGCAACTGCATTTTACATATTTTAACTTAAACACCGAAACTCTTTCGACGTATCTGGGACGCAGATGATAAGAACGTTCAACAACACTTGTTCTCGGCCAGGATAAACTGCACACGGCTCCGGAAACAAAGGCAAATCAATCGAAGGAGATATATTAAGATAAACCAAGTGTTGATCACACAGCTATCCCAAATTTCGCGCTGTTGTGTGCCTTTGTGCCCTCACACGCCTACACTGAGACTCGCACACAAGACACATTCCTACTCAGTGGCGTGTGGTGAACTGTTGCAAGGTAAACTGGCGTTAGCTGTATGCTGTACCCTGTTGCTTGTTAGTTTACACTTCCACAACTGAAACGTAGCTCGGCAGCTGACGCCACAGGACGTGTGTAATGGGTCCCTTGCTGCTCGCTTCTGAGTGGTCGGAATGCATTCAGTTTCCCAGGGCTGCACGGTGGCTACTGGCTCCTGATGCGTGCACCGAGAATGTACAGCATTTACAAAACACCAGCTTACCTTGGAAAAGTTAACCACACGCCACTGCTTATGCTCCTGCCGACATACTCTCTGCAATGATGTTGTTTGTCTATGAGCACGCACTCCGTTGACTCTTTAGCAGTGGTTCCTCTAAAATCTCCAGCATTCGAAGATTCAGCCACTGTCAGAACGAGTCCATCCTTTATGGAGCGCTCATCACAGAGAACATCAAGTAGGGTCTACTGATAATCCCGTCCTTCTACTTAAGTTTAGATGGCATTGTGGTATTAACATTGTAGTCTCCTTTACGATTGCCAAACGAAAAATGTTTCTTCGCGCTGGAATTCTGATATTTGTCCCAAAATCTTAAGGTGGCCGCTTGTGGGCTGATTACGAACAACGTATATCGCAAGATTCTGTTCGTTGAGAAGCGATTTTGTCGGTCCGAAGCGAGTTGGGTATAAACATCTAGTGTTTCGTTACTGGACTGCAAATGTCGGAGTTTGATGACGTCGTAACGGTGGTAATTGCAAGGTGTGTGTACGAACCTACGTTTTTGTGCGGCCAACATCGCAACTGCCGTGCGTTATTCACCTCGAGTACGATTGTCCATGGTGAGCTGTAAGTAAGCACTGCAAGTAATTAACTTTACGCTAATTTACCAAGAAAAAGTTTAATACATTCTAATAATACGCAAAACACTTTGAATTATTTACAATATATTGGTTACAACCGTTTACGGAACGGTCCACCCAACGTGGACATTTCCAAAATTTACGGAACGGTTACAGATCACAAAGTGCGGCTTTCGCCAAATGATATTACGTATGGAGGCAAGTAATTTGTCACAAACTGACTATTCGTAACATGTGTATGGACAGAAATAATTAAACCAAGTATGATTTATTTCTGGAATCATACACTTATTTCAATGATATCTGAGAGTATTTGCAAAGAGGAATTCAGTGATACAGCATATGTAATTGAAAGTAACACAGAAACGTCAAGAAATAATGTGCAAATGTGATTCAGTTAGGTGGGCCGGTAGCATGCGGCAGTGGACCTGTACTCACAGCTGTAAGCAAACAACACCCGCCGTGACTCATCCTGGCGGGAACGCTTCCTGATAGGAGAGTAGTACATACTTACCTCAATGGCGCAAGGTGCACTGAATGCGACATTTGACAAAGGAGAGCACCGCAGCGGAGGGAAGACGGACAATGCAAGTGTGATATCAATAAATTACCTTTTTTTCAGATACCAACGTAATTCAGGAGATTTGTTTCCATTAACTGCACTGAGTACCGAGTGCGTACAGGTGCACTATCAAAATAGAACAAACCGCCCCAAGAGGACATACAATCACATCCGCATGCAAAGTACAAAAGAGCAGTTATATTTGAAACTCTCCACATTAGGTTTTTCACAGCAAGTGCTCGATGGGTTAACTATCGACAGCAATGCACATCTGTAAACGCACATATAGCGAGTGAAGAGCAGCCTGAAGTGTTTCTAGAGTAATGCCTCTCCAAGCAGCCACAATATGTTCCTGCATGTCTTCTGGTGTCGAATAAACCGTGCTGTACACCTCATCTATCAGCGTCCGCCATACATGAATAACTAGAGAGGTATGTAGTCGGGGAAGCGAGCTGGCCATCTTACAACACCACCACGCCCTAACCACCAGTTTGGAAACGTTACATTTAATACTTGCCTCGCCACCAAAGCAAAATGCACAGGACAACCATCATACTGAAACCACATATCATGACGTATGTCGAGTGGTGTGCCTTTCAGAAGTGCCGGTAAGGTCTTTCTGAGGAAATGGGCGTTCGTACAGTGGGTCATTGCCCCTTGAATGACATATGCCGCTATGATGTAGTGCCCAACGATTCCATACCACACGTTCACTTTCCACTGTCGGTGGTGCTTCATGTCCCGAACCTAACGCGGATTCTACGTCGCTCAGTAGTGCATATTTCGTAAATTTACGCGCCCATGGTTTGTGAAAGTCGCTTCATCGGTAAATAGTATGTTCTTCAGAAAATTGCTGGCATCCCTTACAGACATCAGAACAAACCTACAAAACTCAGCATGCTGCTGGAGATCACCTTCATACAATGCCTGATGAAGAGCCACGTGTTGTGGATGGAATTTCCGTTGGCGCAGTATCCGTAACACACTTCTTTTTACTTATTACTACAAACCTGGAAATTTCTCGCGTGCCCATGTGAGGATTCTCATCGACACGTGCCAACACATCGTGTTGATGTGTCTCGCCCGTAGCAGTCTTTCTTCGCACTCGTCTTGTGGAATTAACGGGGAAAGTTTATTGTGTTACAAATGATTTCCTAAACTTTCGTCCTCGCGTTGATTGCCCAATGAGGGAAATGTATTTGGGAAGATACATTGGGATGAGTCGTAACTCTCATCACATACAAATAGAATGAACATATATTAACCTAAACTGCAGACATCTTTGTGTGGCGTAGATTCATTGACAAATATAGTTGCATAGAAGTATAAAGTGTTGATCGAATGTAATGTCACCATGGCAAAAACCGCGTTTGGAGTATTTGATGTCAACAATCATGTTCCGTCAGTGTCGCCACTACAAGACTACAAAATTCCTTTGCATTTCACATACCTCGCACCATCAATATTCGTGCAAAGTATTAATATGACTAATATAAACTGAAAATCATGAAAACTTGAGTATAAAATATTAGTTATAACGAAAAGTTTATTATCACTTTATAATCTTATATATGATTTGCAGACTTATGATCCTTATGTTTCGTACATTTTGACGTCATAGATCTTTGTTATAGCAAAAGATCTACAGAAATATAACGAAACACGCGACGCAAGTAGGTTTGTACTCACTACTCGTGGTGCTTATTTCGTTAGCACTCGGTGCATATCGCGGTCGTCGGTAGGAGTTCGTTATCAGACCACTCGGTAGGCCACCGAACGGTGTGCAGAGCTCCAGCAGAAAAAGTTATATTAAAAAACCGTCCAATGTGTCTGAGTGAGGTATCCTTGCAAATAGCATTTATGAAACCTTGCCCGTCTGTATACGTATTTCATTTTCTCCATTTTTCTCTAAAGCGTGTTTTTGTGACAGTAGAAATGGCTGAAACGGGTGTTTTCACGGTCATTTTTAGGTAAGAATATTCCGGTACATAACAATAAAAAAGGTATAGCGACGTGCATCAAACCTTAATTTTTATTATTACGTCATAAAATGGTAGGGTCTCCGCTGAGGCGGGTTACCAACTGCAAGACTGCACGCCAGTTCAGTGCTTTGCCCGTAGAGGCGATGAGATAGTTGATGCCCAAGTTTCGATGTTTCGGTCGCCCCTTGCGCTCCCGCGCTTTTAGGCCCCAGACGTGCAAAATTCCTTCAACCAGGCGACCACCTTAAACCCAGGGGATAGTGGTTACCGAGGCACAACTCTAGGAACCATTGAGCTACCTTGCTGGAGAGAGAACAAATATGACACTTCACTCGGTCTTTCTGGCGTCATACGCGATATCACGATATGCCACAAGGACATGACAATGCCCCGACACATAGAGCATGCTGGATGTTTTCCTTGCCAACTTTAAAGAACCTGTGACTTATTTCCCATGTTTACACCTATTCACTTAACTGCAGTTAAATTTGCAGCGATCTGAGGAGGTATTACGTCATAATGTACTAAATATTGGCACTGAAATTCTATCGTTTTATTTCACGCAAGTGAACAGAGTTACAACCGGCTACCAGTAACATATTCACATTATGAACGATTCCACGTTTTACGCATGATAGAGACCACCGTAGAACTGGTTGCTAGAAATAAAGTAAATTTAAAAAAAAACGCTTTCAAAATAATTCCAACCCGTTATTGAATATATATATATATATATATATATATATATATATATCGAGGGCAGCGAGCGATCGTAGTGTCCCGTATATATATATTATATATATATCGAGGGCAGCGAGCGATCGTAGTGTCCCGTACGCTACGATCGCCGAAATTATTTTCTGACCAGTGGTACAACACAAAAAAGTCTGCTACTTGGTGATGGGGAAAAAAGTTCCGGACGATAAATAAACCGCGCCCTCTTTACGGCGAGCAGGTGACGACAGTAACTGGCGGGAGACCCGTCGAACCCTCATATTAGTGATGTGCCAACTCGGGAAAAAACACGACTCGGGTTAACTCGATATGAAATTCGGGTAACTCGAGTTACACNATGTGCCAACTCGGGAAAAAACACGACTCGGGTTAACTCGATATGAAATTCGGGTAACTCGAGTTACACAACTCGATTTAGCAGGACAAAGCTGAGTAAATGATGACAAATTACTTTTTTAGTTTTTACATACCTATTTGTTTTTCCATCCAACTCAGTGTTAGGACATTATTATCATTACTAAACTTAGTAGGTAGGATTGAAATAAAAAATATATTTATAGTATGTATCATATACTCATATATTTTTGGTTTTAGGCTTAGTTATAGTAAGTACTTGTACTTATATTATATTTAACAACAAAACTAGTTATATAGCAGTCTTCATAGAATAATATCAGTCTAACTTTATGATGTTAATAGTTTAATTATCACAATCAAAATATTCTTAAATAACTTTGCTATTCTAAATAACAAATTATTTTGGTAGTTACATTAAAATTAAAATTATGCTTAATATAAAAACTAAAGATAAATAAAAGTGTAGTCAGTACTTGTTGATGAATAAAGAAGACAAACAATTATTGGATGCTATTGAGAAATAGAATTTGGTCAACTTTTTTAGGTGCTAGACGGTTTCTTCTATCATTGCACAAAATCCCGGCCTTTGAAAATAAGCGCTCTGAAGGAACTGATGTTGCCGGTATACAAAGATATTTATGCGCAATTTTGAATAACACCGTAAATAAACATTTCTTTTCATTCCAAAACTGAAGTGGATCGCATTTTCTGTCAAGATATGGTAATTCAACGTATTGTTTAACCATCATAGCTGCCGAAGTGTATGGAGTTGACTCAGTGCTGCTCTCCATAATTTTTTTATCTACAACCCCCCAAATTTCGTCTTTTCCCGAATCAATAGTATTAGCAACAAAAGCAATGGGAGTACTGGTACTGGTACTAGTTGAACTAGGAGGAGGTAGGTCTTGAATGCTGCTCATTTTTGTTATCTCATTTATTATCCACATTTGCGCATTATTGGCATTACTTTCTAACATAAAACCTCTTTTTTTGAAGCGTGGATCAAGGAAGGTAGCTTTTGATGCTGTCCTATTAGTCTCGTATACCCCAAGTCGTTTTTCTATCACAGAAACAAGACTACGTTTTAAACACTTGCCTAATTCCGTCACTGGCTCCTTGCTGTTTATAGCCCTTTGTAGTCCAAATATCAGAGGAATAACAGAAGACAGAGTTGGGTATTGTTCTCCTGATAAAATTGCAGTCACCTTTTCGAAAGGACGTAAAAGCACCATCACGTCTTCTGTCAATAACCACTCATTGGAATCCAGATTTGGTGGAGGTGATTCTAGTAACGGCAAAGTAGCAGAAAGCGATATTTTAACTTCCAATAGGCGCTCGAGCATAAAGAAAGTGCTGTTCCAGCGTGTACGAATGTCTTGCTTGAGTTTTAATGTGTCAACTTTCAGTTGCTCTTGCATTTTGAGTAAGGCATAAGAAGATTTCGTGCTATATTTAAAATGCGATACAATTGCTCTACATTTGGCTAAAAGTTGTCTTAACTGACTGTTAGTAGCGACAGTAGAATTCTCTTCAAAATCAAATGTTTCCTTCTCTATACAGTCTTTGACCGCGAGATTAAGTGTATGAGCAACACAAAAATGATTTCGCTTATTCAAACATTCACTTACTGCCTTTTTCATTGCTGCAGCGTTATCTGTGACAATAGCTACTACTTTTGAACTTATTTGCCACTGGTCCATTACTTCTTGAATAGCAATCGCGATGTTTTCAGCCGTGTGGTTTTCTTTAATTTCTGAAGTAGAAATGACAACTGATTTCAATCTTGTTTTTTCTATAAAATGTGCTATCACACTTATGAAGCTTTTGTTACTATCTGAAGACCAGATATCAGATGTCAAAGCTAAATAGCAAACATCCTCCAATTCCTTCTTTAAAGATTCGGACTCAAACTTATACTTTTCATCTATCATTAGCACTAATTTTTTTCTAGTTGGAAGTTCATAATCAGCATTCAATGCTTTTTTATACTGCTGGAAACCATCGTTCTCCACTATTTGGAAAGGTTGATAATCTTTAACTATCATATTAATCAAGGCATTGTCACCAGATGTTTGCGTAATTTTCTTCGGCACGGCCAGGTGGGTTTGAATTTGCCTCAATTTTTTTTGAGGAGGCAGCTCAACCTCCAATGTAGATGGCTGCGACGTATCAACCGTTGGATGCTTCTTTTTAATGTGATTCAATAACGTGGTCGTATTTCCCACATATTTGAATGTACCTGAATACTGTTTACACTAAACACGTCCACTCACTGGCGATTCAAATACGTCCCAAACAAGAGATTTCCTTTTAGGTCCCGGCATTTATTAAAATATAGTTCCTAACAACAAGAAAAACGAAGTAGTTTTTCCTTCGTTTAACGAACAATAACAACTGATAACCGCTAATCGAATGATAACATAACCTCAAATCTGCTGTATGGCGGGAGTATACATAAAGCGCGCACGCACGCAACGAACGGAACAAACGAATCACGCGCGCTCTCACTCTTTCGCTTGCTCGCTTGATTTGTTCATTTACCGCCAGTCCAAACTCGAGTTAGGGAGAATCCAACTCGAGGTTAACTCGAGCTAACACAACTCGAGTTAACTCGAGTTAGTAAGTCGAGTTGACCCATCTCTACCTCATATGCCACCGAAGTGTCGTGAGACCGAGAGCCTTGACTACCATAACTCACTGGTTTTTTGTAAAACAAATACACTTCGACACATACTCAAATCACTGGGTCGGCGGTGGGGCGCCGTGTAGCTGTGGTTTGTTGGGCATCGGACCCGTATTAAGGCTGTTTATTGGTGTTGCTTATTACAACAAAATTTACGTATTCGTGTTTTCGGCGGAGGAGCGAATCTCCCGCGCAGCCAATAAAAAAATATTATCTGTGGCGGCACGCTTTATTGCTATTTATTTATACGAAAAAAGAACACAAACATATTTTAAATCATCCAAGGTGACGGACCAATTTTTTCTTATACAGTAATTATTTTTATTGGGATATATTTTTTATTTATATATTGGTTACGTGTAGGCAATATGGGTGAGGGTGGTGGTGATTTTCGTGGTGGAGGGGGCAGAGGCATCCAACACGACCGTACCATGCCTCCGGCCGTCTGTGATATCACCGCAAGCGAGTGATCCGGAATCCGATGCATGATACCTGTCCCCGAAGGAAGATCATCATACTACTCGTGTGTGCCATTTCATTTACATGTGCAATGTTAGTGAAGATTGTTGTTAATTATTGCATGTTATCTGTCGCAGTGGTTACTTTCCTATCATACAGTGTCGGCAGAGCGTTAAAAGGAAAGAATTAAAAATATTTCGAAATTCTCTTATAGTTTATATGGTTGTATGCATTATTTTGGCCAAACTAAATAAGAAGTAACAATGCATTTTAATTTGAGGTATTAGTAACGTTTCGGTTCTAACTCTACTTTAATAGAGTCGTCACCACTGAACACTTTCCAGCTAGTGAGCTGCCTAGCCGAATGGCGTCAATCAGATATAGCCAACATAAACCGCGGATGCAGCAATATTCACGAATGAGTCCACTGACTGCACTGGGAACTCTTCCTTTGCATGTACATCATCGTTCATAATTGTTCTTCACGTGTAACAAATCTGCAATATCAGACTCATAGGCAGAGCCTCATCAAGCACTTAGATCATCGAAATATATACGAGTCAATAAATTTACATTATTCAGTTCACATTGAAATTCGTGTATGTTTTACGTGCAATGCTGTCTCCGAGACAGCTCAATTTTTACTGAATTCTGTCTATGTGTTTCTGTGATTCATTCTAATTTTATTTTCAAGAACAGAAAGAACTCGATCACGCAGTAACGTCACAGTGTGTGTAGATGCAACTCACTGAAACTAGCCAAGGAGTCAAAATTCCGAAATGTGCGGAAATTCGTTTCAGATAATTTATGTCCAGCGTATTGTCTGTTGCCATCGATATTTTATGCAGGAAAAAAATATTTTAATATCTGAATTGTAACTTGCGATTACCAGTCACACCAGCATTTAATAAAACGTCCTGAAATAAATGAATCATTACTTCAGTTCTTGTACAATAATCATGAAAATAAAACTATGTTCAGTGGTCACGACTTTAATAAGTAATCTTTCAATAACACGACAAGGCAACGGATTGGTCTTCCATATTATCTGTCTAAACTACTGCAGATATGCGAGACTGTATATAGTTAAAAATTTATCCAGTTTGGGACAGGTTGATTTATTAAACTCTTAATTAGTTTTCAAGTAGCTGTAGACCCTTTACACTACTTTGCAGCACTGATGCATAAAAAGAAGACTTTTTCTGTGAACAAATCTTAACATAATTCTTTCAACTCTTATCACTGAAATTTACTCTCTTAGAGCAAACGATAGTATTTATTGCTTGGAGAATATTTCAGGGAACATCATATTTCTAGCTGAAAAAAAGGTTTAATTTTATTTGGTAATAGGGAAGCCAATATATTATGTTTATTAGGACGATAAAAATCCTTGTATTAGTGTATTTGTAGACATCAATAATTTCGTAATTCTAAACCAGTGTCATTATTAAAATTATCTTCCTTTTGGATTGTAACTTACTTTCTAACTAAAAATTTGCAAAAAAAAATTTATTAACAGGATATGAATTTATACATTTATATAAGGATAAACATGAAGTCAATTGGACGATGTAATATATCCCAGCAATAACCAATTCTATCAAAATTAATTCATCACCTTTTATTCCTTTGATACTGGTAAAGGGTATATTAAATGTATTATTTAAATAATGCCAAAGCCTTTCAATCAAGCATGTAAGAAACAAAACTCTCCTTTTATCTTGTTTGCAATGCTTGAGTTTCATGTTAAGACAATTTTTCCCAATTCGACTGATTCTTCACATTCTCACATACTCTTTAACTATCAGGGGCTAGCATTTCTCAGTCTAACATCGCTGGCAAGAAGTAATGGAACTGAGATAAATCCCATGGTGGTATACTATATGTTTCTACCCAGCTCCGCCCAATGAATTTCCTTTCGCATTTATGAATTTCAAGAGATCTCCCCATTCCATATAATGTACATGTAAATTAATTTCAATGACCATATGTAACTGCAAATGGGGCCTGGCCATACAAACTAGAGGTGGTGTTCTACGCCAGTTTATAACATCTCATTTCCCTTGCTACTTATCAGGTCCAGTGGTAATGGTGCATGACTGATAGGTCCAGTCCGGTTTCAGGAGTGGGTAGTGTTGTGTGTAGAATGCCTTACCCGCACCGTCACGAGAAGCCTGCGGGCTGAGTACATCAGATACGCGAGTGTTGAGTCGTTTTCGAGATGCACGCTGGCTGTAGCAGGCAGCCTGTCTGCTGAGGCATCAGAGTTGTGCTGCAGAGCAGCCAAGCACAGAGGAGCAGGACTACCGGCTGTAGTCTGGTCCTCAGTCAATATTTGGATGGAGGATTGTGGCCTAATATCTCTCCAAGAGCCTGGCTATTTACATACTGGAACAGTGACTCGACTCCAGTGAATATTTGTAGGCAGGGTCACTGCCCAGCTTGTCGCAGTCCAGGTCATTACAAACGGAACAAGTGTCTCGACATCGGTGAAAATTTGGAGGGAGGGTTGTAGCACAATGGCTCGTTAACAGACAGGTTATTACAAAGAGATCCAGTCGATTGACATTAGTAAAGACTTGAAAGGAGGGATGTGACTCTGTCAAAACCCGTGCCATTACAGATGAACCAGTGGCTTGATCTCAGTGAAGATTTGAACATACATTTTGGTATACATCTTCAACAGCGAGGTCATTACAGACGGTAGCAGTGACTATAAAAGCATGGTTGATTAAGGAAGCAGCAATGGGCCTAGAGTGATTTCGGAAAATCATGGGAAACAGAAATCAGGATTCTTGACAGAAGAATAAAATAAGAATCGTCAAAAATGCCATTGCAGTATGTTACCACCCAGACAAATCGACCAGCATGCCAGGACGTAATTTGCCAAAGAACACATTCATGTCAACTTGCTTACGGTCGATCGAAGCCAATAAGGACCATTTTAACCAGAGTGAAATTATTTGGACCCAAGGCCAGATTCCTAATCATCACGTAGCTAATCGACGAACTGGTAAGGACCACGCACATGCTTGCCGAATATTTTGACTAGTGCTTTCTTTCCAATTTATCTGAAAAATTTATTAAATCCCACCTTTCAAATACCGAAATTTTCCAATTTACAACCATATCTATCTTGTTAACGTGAATTTATTAATATAACTCTAACGCCATACTTGTAAAACCAACAAGTTAAACTAAATACATATAATTTATCTACTCAGTGTGTACTTTTCGAATTACTGTAGACCGTCAGTAAGAGGCTATGTTTCGTGCCAGTGTTTGTTCGCCACTTTCGGCCAACTTCTCAAACAGTCGCGAGTTAACAATAATTCTATTTTACTCCTGAATATGAATTTTCATTTCAATAGGTCGAACGAGAGCAAAATTAATAAGACGAGATTGAAGGTCGACATACATATGCACACAGATTCACACATTTATACACACATATAGGAAGATGATTTCATACACTTTATTTCAAAATAAAAGTAAGCTAATAGATCCAATAAGGGAGGACAAGCTTTTAGACGTAAAGGACTCATACTTACTACTTTCAGTCCAATACATTTATCTTTATCTATATTCCGTTGAGAATTTTGTCAATTGTTAATCGTACTTTTTTTTCGTGGAAGAAAAATTTTTCAAGAAAGTTATATTTAAGCCAAATAACACTATATTATTACAAACATCAACGATTATAATTTTGTCCGCCTATTTCGGACCACACTATAACACGCACTACCCACCAAGCCATTTTCTTGGCCGGATTACCCTCATATGTATACCCTCGGATGTTGCCTGTGACCGGTGGGTTTCCCTGGGGTGCTTCCATTCTCCCCTTCATTATGTTTCATCGCCACTACCCTAGAGCGCTGCGTCACCCCGCTATCTTTCACAACCTGTGTTACATATGAACGTATTCAAAAATCCTGTGCTGTGTATGTGATACGTTGCCTAATTCTTGTAACACTAGCTAAAGGCACAGTTTCAGTTGTAGAGCACAGCCATACACTTTATAAACGCAATCATCGCATACCTCCTATTTCAATATTTTGTAACTTCTTATTCAAGCCAGGATACATTGTGGGCCACGTTATTGGCAATCTGTAATATTTACTACGTCTTTTTCAACAATCAGCATTTTATTTAGATCATACGTGGTCTATCTGCTTGTATGCCTTGGGTGTATACGTTTAGTGCATGCAGTACACTCTAAACCTGAATAAGTGAGAATTAAACTTTTTCAATCAGTTAGCAGTACCTGGCTGATTCAACAGTCACTTCAGTGAATATAACTGATGAATCAGTAAAAAATGCCAGTTCTCCTTCTCTTTTTGATTCAGTGACTAATAATGCCAATAGAAAATACTTTCTAAAACGTTATTCGTCTTTTAAAACACCATTTTACGAGGTAACATGAACATTCAGTCTTTCATCCCATTTTTACGTCTTTCACTTCGTTTTCATATAATCATCACAGCGCTCTGTTTGAAGGTTCAAAATGCATATTTACTGTACGTTTTAACGATCCTTACGGTAACAGTTAAACAAAAAATTAAAAGGGCATTACATTTAAAACTACACGATATTTTCTTCGTTCTTGTGAACTTGACTTTGTAGCTCAGATGGTAAGATGAAGGTCTAAAAGCGAAGGGGAAAGGGTGTGTGATCTTAATCCCGGCCACCTACAAATATTTTTGACTTTTTCAAATTACGTTAAATTGCGCAATATAAATAGCAAACCATCGCAAATATGTTTATTTCTCAATTCAATTAAAAAAATATTAAATTCGCGGCTGCAGTTGGCCCTCACTTATTCTGTTAGTGAAATAGTTTTAAGTCACTAATTCAATCAGTGAAATATATTCACTGAAACAATCAGTGGTTTTTCACTGATTCCAAGTGGAGTTTTTTTCACTGATTCGAGTAGTTGAATTTCACTGCGAATCAGTGGTTTTCCACTGATTCGAATTTAGAGTGCGTACCTGTGAGAAACAGTTAACTTCCCACATATGATAATTTTGTGACTAAAGACAAAAGTATACCATTTTTAGGTCGAACAGCAACGATGACACTTGTTTCCTAATATTTGCCGTAAATCAATGACTGTGTCTAATAGAATTCGGAGACACTAAAGACGATATATAGAGGATATGTATGTGACTAAAAACCCATATCCTTTTTCACTACAGACATTATGGAATAACGACAGCAAATTATAATTAATATTAATTACATTGATGATATTATTTACAATGTGAAACTTAACAAAAATTTTAAGTAATAAATAAAATGGCTTTTGCTTACCTCGATGTACATAGAAACATCAACATTCGAGCATATGCACTGGAAAGCCAAAAAAATTGGTATAGACTTGCGTATGCAAATAACAGAGGTACGGAACCAAACAGAGTAACGCGATGAAGTCGGCAGCGCCTATGTAAGACAACAAGCGTCTGGCAAAGTTGCTAGATCGGTTACTGCGGCTACAGTGGCCGGTTATCAAGATTTAAGTGAGTTTAAACGTGGTGTTATAGTCGGCGCATGAGAGATGGGACATAGCATCTCCAAGGTAGCGATAAAATTATGATTTTCGCGTACGACCATTTCACGAGTGTACCGTGAATATTGGGAATCCGGTAAAACATCAAATCTTCGACATTGCTGCGGCCGGACAATGATCGTGAACGAGCGGGACAAACGACGACTGACGAGAATCTTTAAACATGACAGACGTGCAACACTTTCCCAAATTGGAGCAGATTTCAATGCTGGGGAATCAATAAGTGCCAGCGTGCAAACTATTCAACGGATCATTATTGATATGGGCTTTCGGAGACGAAGGCCCACTCGTGTACCGTTGTTGGCTGCACGATACAAAGCTTCAAGCCTCGCCTGGGCCCGCCAACACCGCCATTGGACTGTTGATGACTGGAAACACGTTGCCTGGTCTGGCGAGTGTCGTTTCCAATTGTTTCGGGTGGATGGACGTTTACGGGTATGGAGATATCCTCATGAATCCATGGACCCTACATGTCAACAGAGGACTGTTCAAGCTGGTTAAGGCTCTGTAATGGTATGGAGCGTATGCAGTTTGCGTGAAATGGGACCCCTGATACGTCTAGATACCACTCTGACAGGTGACAGATACGTAAGCATCTTGTCCGATCACCTGCACCCATTCATGTCCATTGTGCATTCCGACGGACGTGGACAATTACAGCAGGACAATGCGACACCCCACACCTTAGAGTTGCTACCGATTGGCTCTAGGAACACTCTTATGACTTTAGGCACTTCTATTGGCCACCTAAATCACCAGACATGAACATTATTGAGCATATCTGGGATGCCTTGCAACATGCTGTTTAGAAGACAACTCCACCGCCTCGCACTCCTATGGATTTGTGAACTGCCCTGCAGGATTCAGGGTGTGAATTGCCTCCTGCATACCTTCAGACATTAGTCGAGTCCATGCCACGTCGTCTTGTGGCACTTATGCGTGCTCGCGGGGGCTCTACGCGATATTAGGCAGGTGTAGAAATTTTTTTTGACTGTTCAGTGTATATATATATGTATATATATCCGTTATCTGGCACAGAATTACTTACGTTAAAGTCTACATTTGTAATTTGAAATTGCGTTGACAGCATTCTGGCTTCTTTACAGACACTCGATGATGTTTGTAATAGTGAAAACCTTACAGATCTAAATGAGTAATAAGGGGAACCAATGAAGTTTTGAGCATCACTGGCCACTGTTGGTACTAAGTTGTAGTCAGATGTTTGTGCTGGTCTCGAGATGTTTAGTATAATAATCGAATGATACATATTTTATCTAATGAAAAAATAATATATTGCTTAAAAAACACCATTGAACAATTACTTCCAAAGACATTAGCATAAAAAAATTAAAGGAGCCAAACAGTTAACTATAACAAATACTATCGTATTTATTATTTACTTTGAAGGTAAAATTCGTTATAAAACAAAACACATAAAATTAAAAATAATAATTAAACTTGCATAGTTTAAGATATTTAAAATGATTTAATTTAATAAATATTCGGGGTCCATTGCTTTCAGCACAATTTGTATAACATATTTCAGTGTTAAATTGTATAACTAATAATAAACTTTGGTATTTTACTGCTGTTGAAATAGCAATCTGTGTAAAATATTGTTATAATGAAAACTAATGTTTTTTTAACAACTATAAAAGTAATTGAACATCACGGATCATAACGAAATAGAATATGAGAGATAGTCCAAAATATAACCTTTACTAGTATGTCAGATACCAGTTTAACAGTTAGACAAGAAAATTTTATTTACGTCGAAGAAATTGTGTTCACTGTATATACAAACTATGATAACAGCAATAACTTTAAGCATCCAAAATCAAAAAGAACGAATTTATAATCTTATATGGGACCTAGTGTCTTAGTTTAGTTGTAAAGCTATTATTCAGTGATTAAATTGTCTTAATTAGAAGAGAGATAATTTTGAATTAGTTGAAAGGTTGTATCGAGAGCCAACTACATATGTATTCTACTTGGAGTGAGTATTTTGCAGGTGCTGCCACCTGTTCCTGCATTTAATATCCACTCACTTCCATCACTATTCCCTACACCATGTTACCCCATACACCATATTACCCTACGCACGGCAGTAAGCGGCGTTTCTTATTGAATACTAATTAGTTATGGAATCGAGATAAGTTTAAAAAATGCCATAGTGCTTATATTCTGAGTGTAAAACGGTACATTTTCAATTGAAAAGAAGAATAATAACGCTGGTTCTTCCCGGGGCTGCCACTCGAGGGTACATCTCCGTGTAAAGAAAGCAAGGTCTCATTACCAGAGATGATGCGTGTTTTGGCACTTCCTCCGTCCACTAGCATGACACGGCGCAGTGGGAGAAGTCGAGTGAGAATCATCCTCCGGCCTAACAGGTTTCCAGGCCGTGGAGGCGGCTTACATCACCAGTTCCCTTGCTCACGCTGGCAGCTATCTATACATACGCCACTGCGGGATCTCCGTCGCATTTTTCAATACATTTCCACCACTTTTTGTTTAAGGAAATGTTTCATTATGAAATGTATTGTTTAATGTCATCTAAGAGCAATAACTGTTCAAATTGTTTATGTATTTTTTTGAGAGTGTATTTTGGATTTGCACTGTGATATCAATGATAACTTGGAAAAGGTATACATTAGTTGGAAAACTTCCATCAATGAATTTTTAGAGTGAATAAAAATTTAACCTAAAATCTTGATTTGTGAAAATTTACAAAAACATTTTAACACGACCTTTGGCTTCAGCTACGGTATTTGTGGAAGTCACAATAGTGACATGTTACTACTTCTTGAAATCCGACACCTGGCTCACCTGCGGGAAGATATTTTAACATCTGACTATTTTGACTTTCAATATTACCTTAAAAATATAATGCATTTCCTGTTAACCACATAAAATTAAAACAAAATATCTCCATCGCATTCTGATGACACGGCAATTTTCAACTTTAATCTAATGTATTAATTTTGTCCAATTTATGTTTTTACTTTTATATGTTTTAAAAAGTGACCTTCCGCTATTGTCATAATTATTAGACCATTATTTCATATACCAAAATAAATTTATGAAACATGTTAAAAATGTAGAAAACAATTTTTGATTTTTAAACACTCATATGTTGTTTATTTCAGGTTACAATTAATAAGTATTGTTAAATATGAAATACCACATAAAACTTACTTAATGCAATAGTGTCCCCAAATAATATGTAAAGTTTAATGATTTCAAACGACAAGAAATGGATGTAATGGCATTTCTGACAGTTTGAAGATAACGTACATTACAAAGAGTGCCATAACAATGTTAGTGCCGTCCTAAAGAGCACAGGACCCAAGGCTGGATCTGTAGTTAGTCCTAGCCTTCTACCTCTGGAAATACCCGTCCTATTCCTGCCCCGGGGGTTTACCGGGGGGGGGGGCGTTGGGTTTATCAGGAATACTATGTGGGTATTGTAATGGACACTGCCGGGATGTGCGGGTTTTCTCGGAGCACATCCGTTTCCTCGGTGGTCTTAATGCTGTCGTTGTACCATCTCTGTGTAATTTCTCCCTTCGTATATACTTAAAGGTGGCAGGAAGGTGTATGAGCCTCTCCCCATATTTCTAGTTCCTACTTGAGCGCGGGTATTACTTGTAGATTGAGGTTTGCGTCTGAAATACATTTTATTTCGTTTTTTACGTATGCATGCAAAACCCGTAAATACTTTTTAAGATTGATCAATAATCAATGAGCAAGAAGGTTTAATGTTCAAATGCTTGTCTCATACACTTAAGGTAGTTCAGAGAACAAAACCATTCGAACGAAATCATACTGGTATGTGTAAAATGTGCAGATTGGTTCAAAGAACCTCCTCTAATAGAAGTGTAGGCCGTAACATGTGCACTTCCTAGAAGAGACGAATGAACATCATATTGCAGAATGTGGTACCGTGCTCAGTCCAGCAGTTGACGCAGAAGGGAAATTGTTGTAGCAGGAGTCGAACACAGGCCTACACGACATTGATGACAGCTGCGGGTGTGCTCAGTGGGGGACAGGTAGAGTGACCGGTGTAGGCCAGGGGATGTGACAAACACCTCGGAGAGAACCTTGCGGTGCACGAGCAGTGAGTAGGAGTCACTGTCCAGCTGGAACAGCACATATCGCTGATGTTACACCAATGTAAGAAGAACGTGATGGGCGATGTCTCGGACGTATCATGCAAAATACAACTACAGAAGTGGACAGAAGTCGTCGGTGTGTCTCCCACCCAATGGGTCACCCAACTGCCCTCTTTCCATAAATTAATTTTAAATTCTATGACGTGTATCTTATCGCGTTTCATGTCCAGACTTGAAACGAGAAACGATAAGGATTTCAAACCCTACTCATAATTAGTTTTAAATCATGTGTTCATTAATGGACTTAAACCCCAAGATATTATTCAGGTGGGAAATACTTGGTTCACTATAGCTTCATGGTGTTAGTTTACACGACCTTCTGATATCATGTTCCAGAAATAAAAAAAGAGACACTTGGAACAGAAATGCTACAGAATATCTCAATTATTATACTATGTATANTCATGTGTTCATTAATGGACTTAAACCCCAAGATATTATTCAGGTGGGAAATACTTGGTTCACTATAGCTTCATGGTTTTAGTTTACACGACCTTCTGATATCATGTTCCAGAAATAAAAAAAGAGACACTTGGAACAGAATATCTCAATTATTATACTATGTATAAATTAAGGAGTACAGCATTAAGAATTTGTCTTTTCAAAATTTAATGTTTCTACCTTCTGTTTTTAGCCATTCAGCCTGGTATAAATAAAACTAAATTGGAAGAGCATATCGCGCATTCTATGTCAGGTGATAGGGAGCCGTTGTCACTCAAAGAAACGGTTCCCTTTTCCGAGTAGTTCGGAGAAGATCGTAATCAGGAAGTTTTGTTATCTGTAGGTACGCATGCTATATAATGACAAAATAACGGAGCAAGAATCTGACTACCGGAGAATAACGTTTAAATTCATACGATGACCACTTCTTACGGGTTCGTGTAATCATTCTCTCTTTTTCTCCACCCAGGTTGTATAGTCTAAACATGGCACTCGACACCTCCTAAGGACCCCGGGGTAAATAATATTGTTGGATCAATTTTCGTAATTTGTCGAACGCTTTCCACTTCTTAAAAATAAGAAACTTAAAACACGTGCATTTTTAAGGTTTTTTTTAAATCTTGCTACGGAATTTCCATGAATAAAACGGACAGGGTTACCGCTTAAAGTCCCACAGGTAAACGCAGCACGACTAGGAGATTGCGCGGCATTTCATTCCAGAGCCTTGCGCTTAGCGGCGGCAGCGCATTTGATGCACGTGACATTGTCTTCCTTATCGCTCCAGCGCATCTCTGCCTAGAATAAGGGAAACCGCTCCTGCAGGTAGGTCCGAGCGGGGTGGCACAGTGGTAACTCGCTGGACTCGCATTCAGGAGGACCCGGGTTATATTCCCGGTCCAGACATCCTGATTTCCGTTTTCCATGGTTTTCCGAAATCACTCCAGGCGAATGCTGAGATGAGCCCTCATGGCCGATTCCTTCCCATATCTTCCCCAATCCCTCTTACCTGAGAAACTAGCTCCGTCTCTAATCACTTCTTCCCACCCACCCACCTACCTACCAGCAGGTAGGAGGAACCTTTAAGTTCTCACGAAGACCACTTCTTAGGAGTTCACGCAGGTTGTATCGTGTGAACTAGAGGTCCGATGTGATCGCCTGCCCTCAGCAGGATGTCGACTCGCTGGTGGTCTGGGCAGCCCGCTGGCCTCTCTCACCCCCGCACAGAGAAGTCCACGCCTGCCTGCACCTCCTTGGTAATCACGTAGGTAATTGCCGCTCCGAGCTGGCGTGTGGGCGGGGCGGGCCTCCACATCGCCGGCGGTGCTCGCCTAACTGCGTGTTTACCTGGCCGCTAGCGACGTCAGCTTACCCTGCCCCTCTCAGAGCAAGCCAGCCGTTTGTTACCTTCACCACGCATTAGCACAGCCCGCTACGTCAACCAACCTCGGCTCTCTCGCACGATTCACAAGCGGTTGTCGTCCATTTACACGATTTATCACGGAATAAATGCAAGAGTTTAACCTGCGATACAAAAAAAAAGTAATCGATAACCTGCACACTGGATTCGATTATTCAACATTAGCGGTGATATATGGTGACATATATCATCAATAATAGCAAATGAACCTACTGTTAGTCTGCTGGTAATACCTCTTGTTGTTTATGGAGATAAAATATCGAGGGGGTTGGG